>CAUYQU010092948.1:0-104496 GCA_963574635.1 Cheracebus regulus | reverse complement strand
CAAAACATATATTTTTTTCAATATTATATCATACCTATTCTAAAAGTGATCACATAATAGGAAATAAATCACTTTTTAGTAATTGCATAAGCATTTCACAGATTTAAATGAAATCCTCAGCAATAGAGCAAGATTCTCGTTGTCTCTCCCTCTTTCTCTTTTTTTTCTCTTTTATTCTACTTCTTTCTTTCTTAAAAAAAAAAAATCAATTGCTCTCTGAATGAAAATGCTTTAACTATTTTTAAAAGTCCTAAATCAGAAAACACCACATGACATCTATTCAACATGGCAGCATTTTCTTCATAAGTTCTGTTCTCCTAACTATGCAAGATTCTGGCAAAGTTCTAAATCTCCTTTTAGAATTATAGTTTGAATGATCGCTTTTAGTTGTTTTATAACCATTAAACAGTTTTATCTAATTTTTAACTGTACTTACATAATTTCTAAATAACTATACCAAAGAGTAAATCTACTCAGGTGACTTTGATCTTGTTTTGAAATGCAGCAGAGTGATAAACTACATGAGAATCTTTCCTTTGTGTTACATTTTGCTCTATACTTTCTATACTTTAACACAATAAAAAAAAATGAACTACTGTCAGTCAGTTTAAAAGTCTATAATATACTATTGCAAGCTTGTTACATAAACAACACCATTCAAGAAACTGTATTACTTTAGGCAATAAGCTAACTTTTTAATGCAGCTTTCTTCATTAAAAGTAAGATATGGATTAGATTACAGAAATGGACACATTGTGTCTTATGCCAGTCCAACATACATTAACCCTTTTTCAGGCAAAAGCACCCTCATTTTCCTTAAGGAAAAATTCTCTTTACCCTTAGTCCATGTTGTGTGAGGGGAGGTGACTCCACCTCTGACTGCAACTGTGAACATGTGACAGGCTCTAAGTCAATCAGTATATTGTATACCTCCAGAAAAAATGACTGGTCCAGGAATGAGTAAGGGACCCAACTCAGCCTAACTGAAGCACATTTTGAACGTCAGGGGCACTGCTGGGATAGCATTAAGAATGAGGTAAAACTGAACAGTGAGAAACCATCCAGGGGACAGCCTGAGAATGAAATCAATAAATTAACAAATGGAGAAAGTTGACTGGGCTCTTCTGATATTGTTTAGGGTCCTGAATTCAGTTGTAATTGAATCCCCTAACTTTTCACATATTTATTTAAGCCTGTTTAAGCTGGGTTTCCACCACTTACAACTGAAATAATCCTGATTGATACAATGATTTCAAACTGCCTTCAATATCTGAAACTACTCTTTTAGAATTCAAAGTGAAAGATTTTAAGTGTCTACACTGACTGGAGATACAGAATTTGAATGTTGTGATATTTGAATTCTACCACCTGTCGGCTAGTGTTTAATCACTTGATTCATCTGTTTGTTCATTTTTCATCTGACATTTTATTAATTTTTACTATGTATAAGGCTCAATTAACAGCATAATATCAAGCCCTAAAGATGCAATTATAAGTAAGACAGAGTCCTTGTTTCCAATGAATTCATAATTTATTATGGGAGATGATCCTTTAAAATAAAAATTATTATATTAAGAGTTGTAATAGAAGTAGAGGTATATGCAAAGCATAAATAAGAATTTAGAAAAAGGAGGAAAATCCTTTCTGGGAGGATTAGAATATTTTTAATATGTGAAAACAATTTTTTATTGGGTTATAATAGGCTAACAAAAACTTGTAGATAAAAATAAGCAGACAACAAAAAATTATAAACAACTCCTGGGGCTCAAAAGGCTCTAAGAACATACAATATTAAGATTAGAGTGTGCATGTGAGAAACAGGCTCAGCTCCATATCCAGAGAGAGTATATCCTGCAGAGGGCTGATTGGTTAAAGAGAGTGAGGTCCCCCTAAGTCTCTCACTGAAGCTATTTACTTAGGGGATTGAACCACTTATCCAGAATCAGAAATAATCCATTCAGTGAAACAGGCAAACCTAGGCTACTTTTTCTCTCTTCTTTCAAAACCAAATTATAATCATAAGGAAAAAAAAAAGCTGAGTTAAGAGAAAAAAATCTAGTTATATGTCATTTACAAGAAACACACATAAAACATAAAATATGTAAGGCATTTACCAGCCCCAAAGAGGTGATATAATGACATTATTATTAGATCTAGTAGACTTTAAGTTAAACTACATTATTTAAGTGTGTAACTAAATAATGATTAAAGCTATAGTCATCAAGAAGAGATAAAAACCATCAATTTTTATGCATCTAATAACATAAATTCCAAGTATAAAAAGTGAAAATTGATGAATATGAAAATAGAGATGGGCAAATCCACTATTAGAAAGGCAAATTTTTAAGACATTTTTCTCCTTAAGTCAAGCATATAAAGACCAAAAGAATAGAGACAATTTAAACACTAATATTAAAAAACTTGATCTAATGGACATCTATAGAATACTGAATCCCCAAAAGGGAATTTACATAGTCTTCGGGCACACCTGGAGCATTTGTGTAAACCAACCACAAGAAAGGCCATAAGTGTTTATCAACAGTAGTATCAATTAAAAAATTATATTATAGCTATATAGTGGGTTATACTATACAATGTAAATTAAAAATGAACCTATAATTATATGTATCAACCTGGATTAAGATGAAAAGGCAAAACTGAATGGAAGAAGAAAGTCACTAAATAATATGTATAGTAGAATTCTGTTTACATGAATTTCCAAAACATGCAAAACACCAGATATTATAGGAATATATATAGATGATAAAAGCATGGCAAAAACAAGAGAATGGTTACCTCTAAATACAGGGAGAAAGGAGGTAGACACAATTAGAGAGGGATACACAAGGGACTTCCAATGTTCTATTTAATATCTTTAATAGGGTTTTTTAAAAAATCATCACTGTTTAAGCTGTGCACATATGTTTCATATTTATCATATGTTAAACACAAATTTTAAAAAAGTTAAAATGTGCAGAACTGGAAATTGAATGTGGATTTGAATTCTAGTTCTGCAGTTTACTAGAGATGTAAGCTATTTCTTAATCTATAGAATCACATTACCATCAGCACCATAAATTTGCTGTAGGAATAAATAAAATGATACCTAGAATGTAACAGGGACTTAATAAATACCAGTTTCCTTTCTCCATTTATATAAGACATTAATTAGTAGACATTTCTCAAAGGGAGACATACAAATGGCCAATAAATAAATTTAAAAATGTTAAACAGCACTAGTCATCAGGGAAATGCAAATCAAAGTCAAAATGAGATATTATCTCATCCCCATTAGAAAGATCATTATTAAAAAGACAGAAAATAACAAATGCTGGTGAGGATGCAGAGAAAGGGTGATGCTTGTATTTATTGGTGGGAATGTAAATCAATATAGCTAATATGAAAAAAGTATGGACTTTCCTCAAAAAAGTAAAAATAGAACTACCATATGATTTAGGAATCCCACTGCTAAGTATATATCCAAAAGAAAAAAAATCAGTATATCAAAGAGATAATCTGTGTTCTCATGTTTACTGAAGCACTACTCACAATAGCCAAGATACAGAATCAACCTAAGTATCCACCAACAGATGACTGGGTAAAGAAAATGTTCCATATTATATACAATGTAATATTATTCCACCACAAGAAGAATGGAATTCTATATTTGCAGCAACAGGGATAGAATGGGAGGATATCATATTAAGTGAAATAACCCAAATGCAGAAAGACAAACGTTGCATGTTCCAACTCATATGTGGAAGCTAGAAAACAATCCATCTCACAGAAGTAGAGAATAAATTGAATGGTGGTTAGCAGAGGTTGTGAATGGTAGTAGGGAAGGGGCTTCCACTTGGACAGACAGAATAGTGCGTGGAGACTCACACCATGGACTTTTGCTCCAAGAACCACTACAGGAAAGTACCAGGAAAACTTGAGGGTTTTGTAGATCCTTTGAAAGAAATGGCATGCTGCTGCAAATTCTGTAAGACAGGCAAAAAACTGAGTTTCCAAAGTGTGTAGGTGAGGACACCTGCCTCTAGACACATATCTTCACTGGAGACCCTGAAAATCCAGATTACAGGAGAAGGATTTAACCTTACCTAGAGTTGAAACTGATTTAGCATGAAATATAAAGTAGAAGTAGCAGCAAGAAGAGTGTTGTAGGCACTCCCATTCTCCAGCTCAAGCCAAGGGAAGCCATCTCTGACTATATCTCACTAGGGCCCTCACGGAAGACAGCCAGCAGAATCTGGGAGGAGTCACAGGTTGAAAAAAGATTTCAACCAAACTTTGTAATAATTTTGACTGAATGCAAACTCTCTTGAGCGGAATCTGAGGGTGAACGGGAACTGTTGCAGAGAGTAGCACAAGAGCTATGGCCAACAGTGTAGGAAGGCAGGGAAGGGCGAGGCCTGAAAGACTTGCTTGCTTTCTCAGCAGGGAAGCTTACAGCCTGGGGCAAGGTCTGAATGCTGAGCACAGGTACCCACAAGAGACAAACTGAGTGGTGTTAGTGGGACACATTGTCAGGAGCAAAACCAGCCTCTTCAACTGCATGGGAGCTGGGTAAGGCCTAATGCTACTGGCTTTCCCCTACTTCCCTGATGACAGAGGTTATTATGGAACAAAATTCCCTCTGGAACATAACTCCATTGGCCCAAGAACTACCCCTCCAACGGGTTAGGCAAGCCCTGCCCAAGGACAGTCTGAGCTCAGACCAGCCTAACCTGCTCCCACCTGATGGTACGTCTCTACCCACCCTAGTAGTCAAACAGAAAAGACATAAACTCTTGGGAGCTTTATGGCCCTGCCCATCACCTGAGAAATCCAAATACTTATTCTGGCCAACTTAGGGCAAGCTTATATCCCTCTTCTACCACTGCAGTTGGTGCTCTCTTGAAAGCACTACCTCCTGGCTGGAGGCCAACCAACTCAGGATATTATGGCAACTCATGACAAAATAACCCTACTTTAAGGAAGAATAAAACAACAGCTAATTCCACTGACTGCAACATCTTGGCTAACCAGAGGTCCTGAGTCTGTCCATATGACAACTTCACTGCTAGCATAACCAGCATTCGAGAAAGCCAGCATGCTAAACATATCTACAAACAAGGACTCTTACAGTCTACTTCACTCCCCTGCCACCTCCATCAGAGCAGGTGCTGGTATCAACATCTGGGAGATCTGAAGATGGATCAAATCACAGGACACTTTGCAGACAATCTCCAGCACCAGGCTGAAGCCTGGTAGCCCTGCTGGGTGGCCAAACCCGGAAGAGCAATAACAATTACTGCAGTCCAGCTCTCGGGAAGCCCCATTCCTAGAAGGGGGAGAGCACCACATCAAGGGATCACCCTGTAGGACAAAATAACAAAATAATCTGAACAGCAGCCCTTGAGTTCCAGATCTTTCCACTGAAACAGTCTATCCAACTGAGAAGGAACCAGAAAAGTAATTCTGGTAATATGACAAAACAAGGTTCTATTACACCTCCAAAGACCACATTAGCTCCCCAGCAATAGATCCAAACCAAAAAGAAATCTCTGAATTGCCAGATAAAGAATTCAGAAGGTTGATTATTAAGCTACTCAAGGGGATATCACAGAAAGATGAAAACCAACTTAAAGAAATTTAAAAGAACAAACAATATAGGCTATAGATGAAAAATTCTCCAGAGAAACAGATATCATAAAAATATAATCACAACTTCTGGAAATGAAAGACAAACTCAGAAATACAAAAATGCACTGGGAAGTGTCAAGAGTAGACCAGGACAGGTAGAATAAAGAATTTCAGAGCCCAAGGCTTCCTAGTTAGTCAGACAAAGACAAAGAAAAAAGAACAGAACAACACAAAAAAACAAAGCCTTCAAAAATTTGGGGATGATGTTAAATGGCCAAACCTAAGAAAAACTGGTGTTCTGAAGGAAGAGAGAAATCTAAAATGTCGGAAAACTTATTTGAGGGAATAATCGAGGAAAACCTCTCTGGTCTTGCTAGAGACATAGAATATCCAAACATAAGAAGATCAAAGAACACCTGGGAAATTCATCACAAAAAGATCATCACCTAGGCACATAGTCATCGGCTTATCTAAAGTCAAGATGAAGGAAAGAATCATAAGAGCTGTGAGGCAAAAGCATCAGGTAGCCAAAAAGGAAAACATATCAGATTTACAGCAGATTTCTCAGCAGAAATCCTACAAGCCAGAAGGAATTGGGGTCCTATCTTTAGCCTCTGCAAACAAAATAATTATCAGTCAAGATCTCTGTATCTAGCAAAATTAAGCTTCATAAATGAAGGAGAGATAAAGCAGTTTTCAGACAAACATGCAAAGAGTATTTGCTACTACCAAGTCAGAACTACAAGAACTGCTAAAATGAGTTCTAAATCTTGAAACAAACCTTAAAATACACCAAAATAGAACCTCCTTAAAGCATAAATCTGACAGGACCTATAAAAGAATAACACAATTAAAAAAACACAATGTATTCAGGCAACAACTAGCACAATGAATAAAATGGTACCTCACATCTCAGTACTAACCTTGAATGTAAATAGCCTAAATGATCCACTTACGGTAGAATGAAAAACAAAATCCATCTACTAAGTATCTGCTGTCTTCAAGAGACTTACCTAACACATAAGGACTCAAATAAACTTAAGGTAAAGGGGTGGAAGAAGGTATTTCATGCAAATGGAAACCAAAATTGCGCAGGAGTAGCTATTCTTGTATCAGACAAAACAGCCTTTAAGTCAACAACAGTTAAAAAAAAGACAAAGAGGGACATTATATAATGATAAAAGGATCAGTCCAACAGAGAAATGTTACAATCCTAAATACATATGCGTCTAACACTGGAGCTCCTAAGGTTAGATAACAATAACAATTACTAGACCTAAGAAATGCGATAGTGACCACAATAATAGTGGGGGATGTCAATACTCCACTGACAGCACTAGACAAGTCATCAAAACAGAAAGTCAACAAAGAAACAATGAACTTAATCTAGACTCTAGAACAAATGAACTAAAAAGATGTTTACAGAACATTCTACTTAACAGCTGCAGAATACACATTCTTTATACCAGCTATAGAGCATTCTCCAAGACAGATCATATGAGAGGCCACAAAACAAGTCTCAATAAATTTAAGAAAAAAGAAATTATATCAAGTACCTCTCAGACCACAGTGGAATAAAATTGGGAATTACCTCCAAAAGGAACCCTCAAAACCATGTAAATACACGAAAATTGCATCATCTGCTCCTGAATGATCTCTGGGTCAACAATGAAATCAACATGAAAATTAAAAATTTATTTGAATTGAATGATAACAGTGACACAACCTATGAAAATCTCTGGGATACACCAAAAGCAGTAGCAAGAGGAAAGCTCATAGCATTAAATGCCTACATCAAAAAGTCTGAAAGAGCACAAATAGATAATTTTAGGTCATACCTCAAGGAAGTAGAGAAACAAGAACAAACCAAACCCAAATCCAGCAGAATAAAAGAAATAATAAATATAAGAGCAGAACTAAATTAAATTGAAACAAAAAAATACAAAAAATAAATTAAACAAAAAGCTGGTTCTCTGAAAGATAAAATTGATAGGTGATTACTGAGATTAGCAAAAAAAAAGAAGAGAGAAGATTCAAATAAGGTCAGTTAGAAATGAAATGGGAGATATTACAACTGATACCACAGAAATACAAAAGATCATTCAAGGCTACTGAGGAACTATGTTAACTTCTCTTCCGGGGTCCACAAGGGTCGTGGTTTCAAAGGCAAGAACTTCCCAGCACCATACTTCTATCCATTCCCCTCCATCCGGGAGCCTAGAGTTCTTTGTCTAACTTTCCTGCCAAGGTAGATAGCCCAGGTAAGCTTCCTTTGTTTAAAAAGACCACCAAAAGCCTTGGAAGGAGGGGCTCTACTGCAAGCCAGGCAACCAATCCAGCATCAGAGTCAAAGATCAATCACTCCAGAGGAAGTCTGGAAAAGCTCCTCTCACTGGAAGAGAACTTGAACAGGGCGGGAGTAACTCCTGGGTTAAATTCCCCCTACTCCCTTACCTATACGGATTTCCCTCTCTGGGATCCCCTCCCACAACAGCGTGAGAGCTCACTCTCTCTCCCTCCCTATTCCTCTTTCTCTCTCTCTGCCTAATAAATTGCTTTTCTGCAAAGCTCTTTGGGTCCAATATTTACTTGAATGAACTCGCCGTGCCATGAGGGCCCTCTCCCGTTCTTGGGTGAGTGAGGCCCAGGGACCTGGGAAAACATCCGAGCAGGAAACAGTAAGCATCTTTGGGATCCCTGCAGCCCTGCTCCTGTCCTCCGGTTACACTACTATGAATGCCTTTATACACACAAACTAGAAAACCTAGAGGAGATGCATAAATTCCTGGAAATATACAACTCTCCTAGATTAAACCAGGAAGAAACAGAAACTCTGAACAGACCAATAACAAACACAGAGACAGAAATGGTAATTTAAAAACTGCCAGTAAAAAAAAGGCAGGACCAGAGAGATTTACAGACATTCAAAGAAGAATTGGTATCAATCCTATTGACACTATTCCAAAAGACAGAGAAAGAGGGAATACTCCCTAAATCATTCTATGAAGTCAGTATCATTTTAATACCAAAACTAGGAAAAGTCATGGCAAAAAAAGGAAAATGACAGAACAATATCCCTGAGGAACACAGATGTAAAAATCCTCAACAAAATACTAGCTAACCACATCTTAACAGCTTAACAAAAAGATAATACACAATGATCAAGTGGGTTTCATACCAGGGATGCAGGGATGGTTTAACATATGCAGGTCAATAAATGTGATACATAATATAAACAGAATTAAAACAAAAATCATATGATGATTTCAATAGTTGCAAAAAAGCATTTGACAAAATTCAGCATCCTTTTATGATTAAAATCCTCAGCAAAATTGGCATAAAAGGAACATACCTCAAGATAATAAAATCTATGACAAACCCACAGCCAACATTATGTTGAATGGGGAAAAGTTAAAAGCTTTCCCACTGAGAACTGGAACAAGACACGGATACTGACTTTCACCACTGCTAGTCAACATTGTACTGGAAGTCCTAGCCAGAGCAATCAGACAAGAGAAAGAAATAAAGAGCATCCAAATCAGTAAAGTGGAAGTCAAACCATTGCTGTTTGCTGATGATATGATTATATGCCTATAAAATCCTAAAGACTCATCCAAAATACTCCTAGCTCTGATAATGAATTCAGCACAGTTTCAGGATACAAAATCAACATAAACAAATCAGTAGCATTGCTATACACCAATAATAACCAAGCTGAGAATCAAAATCAAGAACTCAACCCCTTTTACAATAGCTGCAAAATAAAAAAAAAAAATACTTAGGGATATACCTAACCAAGAAGGTAAAAGATCTCTACAAAGAAAACCATAAAACACTGCTGCAAGAACTCATAGATAACATAAACAAATGGAAACATATTCCATGCTCATAAATGGACAGAATCAATATTGTGAAAATTACCATACTGCCAAAAGCAATCTAAAATTCATGCAATTCCGATCAAAATACCATTATCATTCTTCACATAACTAGAAAACACAATACTAAAATTCATATGGAACCAAAAAAGACCCTGCATAGCCAAAGCAAGACTAAGCAAAAAGAACAAATCTGGACCATCACATTACCTGACTTCAAACTATACTACAAGTCTATAGTTACCGAAACAATATGGTATTGGTATAAAAAAATAGGCACATAGACCAATGGACCAGAAAAAAGAACCCAGAAATAAAGCCAAATATTTACAGCCACCTGATCTTCAACAAGGCAAACAAAAACATAAAGTGGGGAAAGAAAGGACATCCTATACAACAAATGATACTGGGATAACTGCAAGCCACATGTGGAAGAATAAAGCTGGATCCTCATTTCTCACCTTACACAAAAAATCACCTCAATATAAATCAAACATGCGAATCTAAGATCTGAAACTATAATATTATAGAAAATAACACTGGGAAAAAAATTTTCTAGACATTGGCTTAGGCAAGGAAGTCATGAACAAGAACCCAAAAGCAAATGCAACAAAAAGAAAAATAAATAGATGAGACTTAATTAAACTAAAAAGCTTCTGCACAGCTAGAGAAACAAATGAGTGAAAAGTTCAACCTATGTAATGGGAAACAATATTTGCAAATAATGAATCTGAAATGGGGTTAATATTCAAAATTTATAAAGCACTCTTATTACTCAAATAGCAAAAACAAAATTACTGGGCTAAAAATTGTGGAAAAGACTTTGGAATATTTATCAAAGCAACTGAAAACAGTATCTTACAGGAGTGCAAAAATTCTGCTTACATCAATATAAACAGGCTAAAAACTGGATATTTATATCCTGTTGATATAAACAGGATATTTGCACTCCTGTGCTTTATTCACAATAGCCAAGAGGTGTCAACAACCCAAACGTTCATTGACAGATGAATAAGTAAAGAAAATGTGGTATATACGAACGATGGAATATTATTCAGCCATAAAAAGAAGGAAATCCTGTCATATGTTACAAGAGGGATGAACCTTGATGACATTATGCGAAATACATCAAATAAACCAGTCACAAAAGAAAAACTGCATAATTCTACCTATATGCAGTATGTAAAGTAGCTAAACTCATAGAAGCAAAAAGTAGGACGCTAATTGCCAAGGGCTCTGGGGAGGAGGGCAATGGGAAGCTGCCGTTCAATGAGTATAGAATTTCAGTCATGTAAAATGAAAAATTTCCACAGATCTGTCGTACAACAATGTGCTTACATTTGAAGTTTTACAATAAACAAATGAGTAAAACAAATTTACTAACAGGGTATATTTCATGTTATATGCTTGTTCTTATTTCAACTCTTTAATTTTCTATTTAACATCTGTCATAATCCGCTTCCCTTTTTTTTTTTTTTAAAGTCAGGTAGGTTTACTTCTGCTTTCCATTCCAGTGTTCATTTTGTACCACTTGCACAGAATCTCTCATCCCTTGGCTCTACTTAGCCAAATCCAACGAATCTGACTAAATTCCTATTTTCTCAGAAAAATGATCATACAGATTATTATCTCCTCTGAACTCCTTCCTACTCACTTATCATATGTTGCTTGGTTATTGTGCTTTATACCTTTTTACTTATCGAGGGCTCATGTTTCCAGAGAATTATAAGTTTCTAACAAACAGAAGACCATGTTTTAATTTTGAGTCACCGCTTAAACACAGTACCCAGCCCATTGTACAAACTCAATAAACATTTCTTAGCTGACTAAATGCTACCTGGTGAATAAAGGTCTTATATAAGAAATCTATGTATACAATCTTGGTATATTATATAGAATATAAATCTTCAGGACTAGGTCAAAGTAATCTTAGTAAACTGTGTAGAGTTATACATCTTCCTCTTACCAAGTTAGCTTACCTCTATACAGATAAATACATGACATATGATAATTCAGTGCAAGAACTATTTCCATACATTATGCAACATAATCCCACAAATAGTAAGCTTTCTCTAAAAACTTATCAGGTCTGCTATGAAAGAGCCAATAACAGCCTCTTTTAGCATCCCTAATTCCATACCCAAAGTAAAAACACAAACCTTTATAGCAACAAGTAAATATTTTCTCTGTTTACTGGAGAATACAGAATATTTATTTGCTGCTCTTACCTTCTGCAGTACGCAGCAAAGGATCTGGTTTTGCTACTGTTATGGGATTCTTGAAAGCAGATTCTCAAATTGTGTAGCTCTCAAAAAGGCTTACTGATGTATGTTTTGTATCTTAATACAAATATATATACACATACAACTCCATAATCAGTAGAACTATAATTAACACAAGTTTCAAATCCTACTTTGAGGTTTTTAGTGAACTGGCAGAAAATGAACAGAAAATAAAAGCCTTCTTTATAGCTGTGCCAAATTGCTCTGGAAAGAATTCAACTTGTTTGCAAATAGGGTAACCATCTATTTCCAATACAGTGCACATGATTTTGTTGATGACCACATTGTATAGCTTCAACACAGCTTTAGCAATTTTTTTTATCATTCTTATTTCCTAAACCAGACATATATCTAAATATAAAAGAAGTTTTAAGATGCTTGCTTCTATGATACAGTACACCCAACTAAAGAAACACATCATGTTAACAGGGTCAGTATGTTTGGCTGCTTTTGACCCCTCTTTCTAGAAACGCTTTCAAGAAAAATGAGAAGGATCAAGAAGAGAGACAAAAACAGATCCTTCTGAATCTACAAAACAGAAAATTACATTATTTTCTTGTGCTTTTGATAAAATCATTCCAGGATATCCTTCTAAAATTCAGTGATGTGTATAACGTCAATTAGTCTCACGTTGTTGGTACTAATGACTCTATGAACTCATGCTTATTGAATAAACTTAGATAATGGTTGAATTTCCAGTGGGTAGTAATTACTACCATTGGTGTTCATTAAAATGTCTAGCTTTCAAGTCTTTTGCCCCACTTTTGACATTCTAATTTCAAAACTAAAAGAAGTAGTGAGAAGAAAGTTCTAAAGATCACTGTCATAAAAGAATACTAAATACGTCAGTTGGCTTTCTTCAGTTCTCTGACACTTAAACTTCAAGAGAAACAAAATTTCCAAACTGAAGAGAATTTTGAAAGTTCTCTGACTTTTCACCTAGTATGATATGCACACCTGAAAACATTAAGTTCTATTATTGTACCAAATTCCCAGTTTCCCAGGAGATAATCTGTTGCTCAATTATCTAGGATCTCAGAGCACTTCACCAACTCTTTTATACAGAACTTCTTATATTTTGTAATTATTATTATTTTTTAATCTCTTTCACTAAATTGTAACTTCATTTGGGGGTGAGGGGAAACGAGTTTGGAAATCTTTATAATCCTACATTTATTACTTGCCCTAACACCGAAGAAACTCAATAAAGGTTGAATAAATAAATTATTGAATGAGTGTATAAATAAATATATTTTTACATGTATAAAGTTCAAGTTCCTATGTGTGCACCAGGTGAAGGGCTAAAGTAGGCAGGAAAAATCCTCAACTCCATTCTCTACACTATTTGTCTCTCTCAACTTCCCTCATGCTTCTATTTCTGCTTTGCAACTTGGTTTACTATTAACTATTAATTATTTCTATCTCTAGATGTCAAATGGGTACCTCAAACTAAATGTAACCAGAATCAAATTTCTTATTATCTCCATCTTCCAAAACTGCTCCTCTTCTGGAGTTGCCTGTTTAAGTTCAATGACATCAGTAACCCAAGTCAAAGGCTGCTTTATCTTTGACTTCTCTTTATTCCATCACCTTCCGCTAATCAGTTACCAAGTTGTTTTGTTTCTATTTCCAAAACTTAAGTCATTCAGTTGGTCATCCATTGAACCACTATTCATTGAGTTATTTATATGTGCTATCCATATTATTCTAGTTATTCTGATATATATAAAATTAATTAATCTTTTCTCTCAAAAAGGTTACAGTCAATAGATAAGCACATCAGAAGTTATAATACATAAAGATAAGTGCTTGATAGATTTTCTTTCAGGAGAGGAACAGAAAAAGTTTCCTGGATGATGGTATATGTGATGTGTAGGTATTAACTAGATGAAGAAGGGCACAGGAACATATATATCCAGACAAAAAGAATGGCATGTAAGAAACTGTGAGATTTGATTAAGTATGGCATGGTTTGGCACTCTAAATAGTTTGGCTAAAGTGATACTTTTGGAAGAGTGATGGCGGATATGACTGTATAACTATAGAATTATAGAGGCAGGGTTTGGTCATAAAGAATGCTGTATAAAAAGTAAAAAAGTATAAGCCTTAACATGGAAGCTGTGGAGGACACTGAATGATTTAAACAAAAGAGTAACATGATGAGATCTCTACTTTAAAAGATGATTCCATCTGCAGCTTGAAGGTAGATAGGAAGAAATGCCAGAGTGAAGGCAGGAAGAACAACTATTGGAGGACGATTACACTATCCTGGTGAAAAATAAAGGGGCCTATACTACAAGATTGGCAGTGAGAATGATTTTAAGGGCAAAGGGGGAAATTCTATCAAAGGAGAGATTGGAATAAAGGTGATAATTGATGGCATAAGGTCACTGAGGAGTCAGGAGAGGATTTGATGCAAAACATATGTGGAACTTGAAGAGGTGAGGGAATACTTTTATGGAGACAGAAAGGAAGGAGGAAAGACCCTGCATATAAGTATAAGTTTGTAGATGGCAGGTGGGGTTGCCTGATAAACTACAGGCTGCTCAGTTAAATTCGAAATTCAGATTAACAACAAATAATTTCTAGTATAAATATTTTCCAAATATTGCACCTCCCTTTTTCCACAAGTTTCTTTTTCCTAAATGCCATACATCCCACTTGTCTGCTTCATAAATTCCTACTCATTCATGTCAGCTCAACTATCTTCCCTGCAAAACATAATTTGACTTCCCTGACGCTGGTGCTCTCACAGTATTGCTAATTATAAATTATTCATTGCGATTATTACCAAGGTTTTCCTGAGTATCTTTTTCTGGATTTTAAGTTTCTCGAAAGCAGGAATCAGGACTCTTTTCTTGAAAGTAGGAACCTTTGTACCCTTACATTCTAGCATGATGGCTGCCATGAGAGGCAGCCAATATCTGCTGAATGAATGTCCCGTTTCAAATATCCATATTATTTATTGCCTAGTTTTCCTGACTTCTGTTTCTCCCCTCTTTAAACCATCCTCTAAACTGACATAAGAGGTATCTTTTTAAAATACAACCATCGAAGATACTTTACTGCTCAAATATCTGTGATTATTCCATAATGCCCATGGATAAAGTAGAAACTCTTCAGCATGGTACTGAATGCTCTACGTAATTTAATATCAAAGCTAAGGGTATAAGAGCTCAGACTTTTAAATCATATGTGGGTTAGAATTCTGGCTATGTAACTTAAAGTTATGTGACTTTGAGCGAATAACTTAATCATCTGTAAAATAGGAATAACTACCTCATAATGCTGTTTTGAAAATTAAATGAGATAATGACTACAAATGAGATAATGTCTATAAAGCATTTGCTAGAGTACTGCACTACTCAACATTAAAAAACTAACAAATATAGCTATTATCAAGATTCTTTCCAGCTTCATCTTCCATCATTTCATCTCTCTCTACTCCCATTGATACCTCCATAGCAGCTGCATTTCATAACTTGCCAATTTTCCCAACTTCAGGCTATTTCATCCTTACATGTGAATTCATAATACTTTATTTACTTACAATGCCCATTCCACAGCAGCCTGAATGGCAAATCTTGGTATTTAAAATTTTGCTAGGGATGTTTCCTAGTGTACATTCCAAACAGTAAGTCTGTATATATACCATAGTGTTAAATAAAATCTGTGTGGGGAAAAGGTCAAGAACGTTGCTTTAAAATGGTTACATTAAAAGCATTTCTAAAATAATAAATTAGTATATGAGTCTTCATGATGAGTTTCAATAATGGTAATAAGCTAATAATTGTGGTTGCACTTGTAAGTTAAAAATGCTTAGGTTTCTTCAAGTATTTTGTGCTATGTAGAGATTCACAGACACCATAGGCTTTCTTTTATTTTAATCAATGGATCTTTTATGTCCCTAAAGGGTTTTAGTGGTCATGAAATTCTCATCCATTTATTTATTTTTAGGCCATTTATACGCTAATGGCTTTTTAGAGTTTTTCCACCCCCATCTCTTCGAGAAAAATTTTTCTGGATGATTTTGCAAATATTATCACCCTTAATTTCAGTTCATACCAAACTAGAAAAATCATTTGCAACTATCTGAAACCTCAAGTTTATTAAATGCACCTAAGACAGCTTTAAAATATCCAGAAATGCTCTGATATTGCTGAAATATTTTTCCCCTTTATTGAGAATCAGGATCTCTAGATAGCCATAATTATTTGGTCTCTCTCTATTATTATCATTATTTTTACCTTTGGTCCTTCAGGGCCGTTTTGTCCAGGAATCCCAATATCTCCTGGAAAACCCTAGAGAATATAAAAATATAGAGAGTTTATTGCAGAGAAAATTACTTTAAATCTACTTAGCATATAAAATTTCTTTTGTCATTCTTTCATACCCAGTTAAAGCAATTTATACTCCTCAAAAACTCAATATTAAAAATTAGTTAAGTTAGGCAGTTAACACTGGAATATAGAACTTACAAACTGTACTAAAATAGAATTTACTTCATCAGTTATTCACAACCTTGAGGTCCTCTAGTTCAGTTTAAGAGAGTAGAAGTCTTAGTCCAAAATTATCCACAATGTGGAAATAACAGTAAAAGGTGTATGACATGTTTTTTCAATATCATATGGTATAGGGCTATGAAAGATTAGGTGAATGTACTTCATTGGACTCATTGTTTACTAACTACTAGTTAACTTATCGATTTTTGTTAGGTAGAGATGCAAACAACTTCTGTCTGATTTTTTAAAAAAGCCCCCCAAATTATGGCTTAATATATAGGATTAATCAGTTTTGTATCTAACTCAACTCTCTTATTTTAACATCCCCATATTTAATTGTCTATAAATACTTAAGTTCTCAAGGGCTCTATGAACCATTATCTTATAGATTCTATCATTAATTAATAAGTTGAATAAAATCTTTGACTCATGTTTAAATTTGCATGAGAATCACGATTTTACTTTTTTGGAGTCTAAAATACTTGGCTCAAGAAATGAAACAAATATATAAATTTTTCACAGTGTTAAATAAAATCTGTGCTGGGAAAAGGCCTAGAATGTTGCTTTAGAAGTATCAGATTAGAATTCCTTCTGAAATAATTAGAGTGTGAGTCATCATATTATGTTTCAATAATTGTAGTAAGCTTGGAATTGTGGTTTCATTTTATTGATTTTGTCATAGATTATTTTCCATTGATATGAGTGAAGGAAAAAAAGTAAAAGACGTGTAAGAATCAGCATCTTTAAATGTAAAGAAAATTGAAATTAAAACATGAACATCCACAAGAAAAGGTAGTTCAGTGAAGGGTTAAGTCGTGACCGGAATAAAAAAATATGAAGTAAGATGGAACAGCAAGGCTGTTTCTGGGATATTTATTCTGGAAAGAAAAACAAATAAGAAACTGATACTACTTATCCAGTCTGGATTAGGACACAAATGACTTGACTCAGATTTAAAGCTTGGATTCTGTGAGGAAAAAATATAATTTGGGGACATTTCTGGCAAAAGAAAAAGCAGTAGAAACAGAAAGATGATCACAAGATCAGATTTCTGAATGTTCTGGAACAGTTTAATACAAACTTGTTGATTGCTTTGCTAATCAAAGGGATTCATGCTCACCTATGCTATTATTTGTATATATGGCAATTTAAAAAAATCTAGATTCTTTTCCTGATAATTTTATACTCTTTCTCTAGAACACACCCTTTGTTAATATGTTTTGTGGGGGGAGATTCTTGCGGACTTTAATCAAGACACTTCTAGTTTCTGCTATAACACTACCTATTTGTCCAAAATTGAACTTATTACTCTCTCCATTATGTTCCTCCCTCATCCTGTGTTCACTATTTGAGTGAACATCACCTTGAAGTAATCCACCAGTTTCCAAGCCAAAAATCTGTATAACAGATTTTTCATATACTTCGAATACTTTCATATTTTTTATATATTCTGAGTACTTCTTTTTCCCTCACCACCACCACCACCACCACCACCACCACCACCACCACCACCACCACCTTCCAATCATTTACTAAGCCCCATCCATTACATCTCCTAATTCCCTGTCAGTCTGAATCACTTTTCTACAAACCTGCCTCCACAACCCTAGGGCAAGTAGTCACTTTCTCTGTTTTCCTATTACTTATTCATGTTCCTCCCTGCTGTAAAATGCATTTTCACTCTGTAGCCAGACTGATCATTCTATGCAATCTGAACATGCTACTTTGTTACCAGCCTCAGAATAGAATCCAAATTCTTTAATACATAGTTTACTGGGTCTTGTGATTTGGTGGTCTCTATTTCTCTTCTTTACCCTCTTCCACCCAGCATTTCAGTCACTGAACAATTTTTTTACTCTGATAATATACATTCTCTTTCAATTCTGAGCTTTTGCATATACTGTTTCTTCCAGCTTGAAAAATGTTTCCTTGTTTCTTCACCTAGAACACTTATGTTTTAAATAGAAGACTGAATAATATTTTACTTGCAAACTTTTCTTTGACCTCCATACCTTGAATTAGGTTGCTTCTATGAACTCTCACACTGGGGTCCTACAAGGGGTCCTACAAGGTACCTTAATGTTTTTGCTTGTTTTGTTTTCCTAGTTAGATTGTAAACTCTTTGAGTGCAGTTTTACGTTGATCACTTCCATATTCTCAGCAACCAGCACAACACCTGATACACAGTAAGTGCCTAAAAAATGCTTGGTGGTGGTTGTTGTTGCTGCTGCTGTTATCGAATAACTGGTTTGTTTTTTCTTTTTTTTTTCAAAGAAAGTATATATTTCGTGGCTAGTTTTAGCCCCTCAGTACTGGTTTACAGACAATTTAGAGCACTGATTCACAGCATCTGCATGAATAAATTAAGAAGTCCTGTCCATCCTCCAGATAAGCCTGGAACACACTATCACAGTGGTCCCCAACCTTTTTGGGACCAGTTTCATGGAAGACAATTTTCCCTAAGATTGTGGTGGTGGTGGCAGTTTCGGGAAGAAACTGTTTTGCTTCAGATCATCAGGCATGAGACTCTTATAAGGAGCACGCAACCTATATTCCTCACATGCAGTTCACAATAAAGTTCGTGGTCCTATGAGACTCTAATTCTGCTGCTGATCTGACAGGAGGTGAAACTCAGGCAGTAATGCTTGTTCACCTGCCACTCACTTCCTGCTGTGCAGCACAGTTCCTAAGAGGCCACAAACCAGTACAAGTCCACAGCCCAGGTGTTGGGGGACCCCACAATATCATGCCAGAAAGCAAGAAAACTATCAAAGGTATCAAAACTAGAGTCATATTAAAAACACTTAGTAGGTGTGTGAAGAGGATCCCCTGGGTCAGATATGGAATGATAAGACCTTCAGCAAGGATAAGAGCTACAATGGATTGAGACACATCAAATGGTTAAATTCATAAGTTCCTAATGATATAACAACAAAACCCGTCCATGTTCAAAGTATGAAAGGAGGCTAACTCGTTATCTTGAAATATGGTAAACAAAGGTGAAAAATCAAGCATTTATTCTGCCTTAGTGTACCACTAGTAACCAAACAATAGACGAGGGGATGTATTCTAGCCAATAACTGAAAAAGAAATAAGAGGATTAAAAAATCTCCATTTTGCAATGCCACAAATAATCTAATTGATCTAGGAACTGAGAATCAACTATTATTAACATCACACACACAAAAGGAGATTACCAAACATTATGTGCTTCCTGATAAAAGAACAGAATACCACTGATTGTCTTGCCAAAAACAAACCTGAATATGTTAAGGTCTCTTTATGTGACTACCAATATACAGGAAACATACAGCACCAAGAAACAGGAAGAACTACACCACGAAACTATAATCAGCAAAATCCAGACCATGGAAAATTGTACAGAATGGCTGGGGAGCTTCAACAACTAAATTTTAAGGGGGAAAACAGGGAATAGAGAGAGAACTTGTAGAGTGAAAGACATAGAAAATAAAACAAGCCTAAAAACTATAATTTTTTAAAGATGAACATTTGAGTGATAAACTATTTTTTAAAAAGGAGGAACTCCTTACTTTTGAGAGGAGAGCTGGGTTTGTGGTTTCATGGGACACATAAGGGCTTCTGGTGGTAACTGGCAGTTTTACTCTTGACCTGTGTGGTAGTTACAAGAGTCTGTCTTATAATTGTTTGTGACACACATTTGTTTTATATAGTTTTATGTGTCTATGTTTTTCTTTACAATAAAATGGTAACATAAAAATTGCTGAGGTGACTTCTGGGTAAACATGCAATACTGAATTTATGTGTGAATCTCTGCTCCTTAAAACTTCATTAAAGTATCAGTGGAGAAATATTAAAAAGACAAAATGAAAAGAATAAGGATAATAGGAGAAAAAGATGTCAACACAGCTGATCTCATAGTATAGTCATTCAAACTGAATATTTTAAAATTAAACCTTTATTGAAAAGCTAACAAATATATCAGCACAAGTTATTAAAAGGAGGAAAAAGATCTCTATTTCCTTCTCACATAGAGCTTAGAACCCTGGTCAAAGAAACTTTTCATTAATTTAAAAATTCATACCTGGGTTGCTACCAAGGAGAGATCTTGCCTTTTAAATAATACATTTTAATATGTTAAAACCAGAGTTAACTGTATCACCTTATCAACTGAACTTTAATGATAACATCTATAAAGAAAACTTTTTAAAATATATGAATTTAGTGCTCAAAATATACATCAAATGACATTGATATCTTTTCCAAATAGCCAAATTTCAGAAAGCTTACAGACTGAAAGATAACAAGTACATCATCAGACTCCATGCTTCTTCTTTTTAAAAATTACATTAGCATGAAACTATACAGGAAGAAAAACAAAAACAAAAATCTGATAAAGATGCTCTAATTCATTTTTATAAATTTAAAATAATTCAGAAAACAATAACAAGTCCAAACATTTCCTCCCACAATGTGTTTTACTACCTCAGTTAAGCCATCCCATCACAATTTAAAATATAATACCTCAGTGAAGGAAAGGAACAGCAGCCTGGCTTCTGGTGTCTTCTTAATAGAACTAGTCTGACCACCAATTTTTACCAAGAAGCAGAAAAAAGAAGTAGTTTTAAAGATAATAAGTGAAAATATGTCTTCTATTTTCAGACTCTTCACATCTGTTTGCTGTACTGTGACTCAGCAACATCTCCAGTAAAAACAAAGTTTTATTATTCTATGATCACTAGAGGCTGGAGACTAACTCACATGCATTTTTTAAAGCAAAACCTGGGAACTGAAGCACTAGCAAATTCCATTAGTTTCCTGGGAAATCATAAAAGTAAAATATTGTCATTTTTATTGGGCAGTAGCCAGAAGCTTGCAAGATACAGTGTCCTAACAGAATAAATTATATTATGTGCTATATACCTTGACCAGTTTAGTAGCTTTCCAATAGAAGTGTTCAAGTCTCCGTTTTCTATTGAAATATGTAGTCCCTCAAGTTAAAAAACGGTAGATAAACAATCAACAAATAAATAAATCCAATGGACAAACTAATTACAATCTATCTATAAAATGAACAACCTGGATGTGGCAACCTAGACGAATCTCAAATGTCTTATGCTTATGAAGTCATTTTTGCTATTCATATATTTTCCCTTCTGTAATTCTATATGTTTGAGCAGACAAAAACAGAGTACATACTATATGAGTCAGTTTATATAAAGACTTTAGAAAATTCCAATTAATCTAGAGTGACAAAAAGCAGATCAGAAATGGTATGGGGCCAGGCGCGGTGGCTCATGCCTGTAATCCCAGCACTTTGGGAGGCTGAGGCGGGTGCATCACAAGGTCAAGAGATCGAGACCATTCTGGCCAACATGGTGAAACCTGTCTCTACTAAAAATACAAAAAATTAGCTCGACATGGTGGCACACGCCTGTAATCCCAGCTACTTGGGAGGCTGAGACAGGAGAATCACTTGAACCCAGGAGGTGGAGGTTGCAGTGAGCCGAGAATGCACCATTGTACTCCAGCTTGGGCAACAAGAGCAAAACTCCATCTCAAAAAAAAAAAAAAAAAAAAAGAAATGGCATGGAAAGGGAGAAGACAAGAGGGACAAAAATAAGGTATTATATAAAACGTGAACAAATTATTAGGTTTGACATATATATTTATTATCTTGATCTTAGTGATGGTTTCGGAGGTTGTACATATGTTAAAAATTATCAAACTGTAAAATTTAAATATAGCAGCTTATTATATGTCAGTTATTCCTCAGTAAGGCTGTAAAAAGAAAGGTATTTAGTATTAGGTATTTTAGATAATCATATGCTTTGTGGTAGGCAACAATTTGCAAGGATTTAAAGATCTTTATAGAGAACATATAATTTGTTAGTTGAACTAGTTTTCAGATAAAATTAGTGGTGCTCAGATTTTGGCTTGTTTTAGAGGTAACAGCATGTTAAATTATAATAATAGCTTTAAAACAAATTACATATTTTGGAAAATTGAAACTTTTCTGATATTTTGCAAGGTAGCTTTAAAATATCCTGTTGTTATAGGTAAAAGTGAAACTTAGGCCATTTAACTCTCATGGAAAATTTCCAATTATTGATTTAATATCCATTGTGCTTTAAATATAAAAGAACACAGTATAGTTTGGCTTAAATGTATTTTCTGAGTAGTTTATAAGTCTGAACAAAGTGGAGATGAGTATAGCCCTTGGAAAAACAATCATTAAAAAAGTTAAAAGATAAAATTAATAAAGGCAACATGTAAATTATGAATTCTTGAGGGCAAAGTTATACAAAGCCTTGTCTGGTGTTGTGTATATATAGTACATTCAATAAACATTTGATGGCTTGAATTGATGACTAAATTAAAAATGAATTCTATTTAATAATAACTTTTTCAATTAGGCAGCTTCAAAGTTATCCCAAAAAAAAAAAAACTAGTCTAGCTTCTATATAGACTGGATTGAAATTTTACATACTCAAACAAGTAAGAATGCATCCAGAGGGAGAGAGGTTTTGTAAGAGGATACCTTGGTCTAAGACAAGTATCCAGATTACAGTCACAAGATTTTGTTTTCTAACATTTATGGAAGTACATGTCATGTCAGTAAGTCCAGGTAGGAAAGTAATAATAAAAAATAAAAACATTAAAATAGCCTTTACTGAGTGAGAATAAACTATCCAAAAGTTAATGACAAGAAAAAAAATTCAAAAGGCAAAAGTAATAAATTCATTTCCCCAGTAAACTATAGAAACTAAACTTTAGCACAGGGAAGCATGAAAACCTCAAATGAAGAAACTATTCTGCCTTCTGAGAAAATCACAAACAGAAAATACAGTTTCTGGAAAATGCAAAATAATCCATCTAGGTATCTGACTCTCCATTTTCTTTTGCTGTTTTAGATCTAAAAGCCATCGAAACAGGTATTTTCCATCATGATACTGCTGTGAAATTTTATAGTGATTATTGCTATTCATATATTTTCCCTTCTGTAATTCTACATATTTGAGCAGAAAATATGGCACAGCTGAATTCCGTATGTACAGCATCCTGAAAACTCAACAGAGGAAAATCCACAAAACTACAAAGACAATAAAATTCCTTCTGACAAAACATACATTCTGTGTTCCAAATAAGACTTTTGTTTAAATAGTATTTATAGTATTTTTTTAAAGAGATGTAGTCTTGCTCTGTCAATCAGACTGGAGTGCAGTGGCATGATCACAGGTGTGCACCACCACATTCGGCTAATTAAATTTTGTTTTTTTAGATGTGATCTCATTTTGTTGCCTAGGCTGGTCTTGAACTCCTGGCCTCAAGTGATCCTCTTGCTTCAGACTTCCAAGTAGCTAAGATTATGACACAAGCCAGATAGTCACAGTATTTTTGACATCACTTGTAAAGGAACCAACAAAGTCTACTGGAAAGTCTACTTTTAGTCCTCTAAAGTCTACATAAAACTATAGTTAAGTTATAATTCAAAAATTAACTCTTCTGGCCTACCTAAATTTGATATTTAGAATTAGATCATCTATAATGACAAAAGACAGATCCCCTCATGGAAGCCTGAGGAGGGAGGGGGAAGGAGAGACAGAAAAGAAGGATTACAAATGTAAAAAAGGAAATTTGTGGGTTTGATGTGTGTGTTCACTATCCTAATTTTGTGAATTGATATGGTTTGGGACTGTGTCCCTGCTCAAATCTCATGTCAAATATTAATCCCCAGTGTTGGAGGTAGGGCCTGGTGGGAGGTGACTGAATCATGGGGACAAATTTCACCCTCAGTGCTGCTCTCATGATAGTGAATGCTTGCAAGATTTAGTTGTTTAAAAATGTGTGGCACCTCTCCTTCTCTCTCTTCCTTCTGCTCTAGCCATGTAAAAGTGTCTGCTTTCCCTTCGCCTCCCACCATCATTGTTAAGTTTCCTGGCAACTCCCCAGCCATATTCTTCCTGTACAGTCTGCAGAACTGTGAGCCAATTAAACCTCTTTTCTTTATAAATTACTCAGCCTCAGTAATTACTGAGCCTTTATAAATTACTCAGCCTATTTCTTTATAGCAGTGTGAGAGTGGACGAATACAGTGATGGTTTCACAATTTATACATATGTCCAAAGTTATCAAATTGTACAACATATAACTTTGTTATATGTTAACTATACCTCTATAAAGCTGTAACAAAAAAAGGTAATTGGTATTAGGTGTTTTAGATACTCCTTTTTGGTAGGCAACAGTTGGTAATAATTTGAAGATCTTTAGAAAGAAAATAGAAATTTTTCATTGAACTTGTCCCCAGATAAAAATCAGTGGAGCAATTAACTCCAGATGGATTAAAGACTTAAACATAAGACCTAAAACCATAAAAATCCCAGAAGAAAACTTAGGCAAAATCATTCAAGACATAGGCACAGGCAAGGACTTCATGACTAAAACACCAAAAGCATTGGCAACAAAAGCCAAAATAGACAAATGGGACCTAATTAAACTCCAGAGCTTCTGTACAGCAAAAGAAACAATCAGAGTGAACCCGCAACCAACAGAATGGGAAAAAAATTTTCACAATCTACCCATCTACCAAGGCCTAAAATCCAGAATCTACAAAGAACTAAAACAGATTTACAAGAAAAAAAACAAACAAACCCATTCAAAAGTGGGCAAAGGACATGAACAGACACTTTTCAAAAGAAGGCATATATGAGGCCAACAAACATGAAAAAATGCTCATCATCACTGGTCATTACAGAAATGCAAATCAAAACCACATGGAGATACCATCTCATGCTAGTTAGAATGGCGATCATTAAAAAATCTGGAGACAACAGATGCTGAAGAGGATGTGGAGAAATAGGAACACTTTCACACTGTTGGTGGGAGTGTAAATTGGTTCAATCACTGTGGAAGACAGTGTGGCGATTCCTCAAGGACCTAGAAATAGAAATTCCATCTGACCCAGCAATCCCATTACTGGGTATATATCCAAAGGATTATAAATCGTTCTATTGTAAAGACACATGAACACGTATGTTCAAAGTGGCACTGTTTACAATAGCAAAGACCTGGAACCAACCCAAATGCCCATCAATGATAGACTAGACAAGGAAAATGGGAACATATACACCATGGAATACTATGCAGCCACAAAAAACGATGAGTTTGTGTCCTTTGTAGGGACATGGATGAATCTGGAAACTATCATTCTCAGCCAACTGACACAAGAACAGAAAATCAAACACCGCATATTCTCATTCATAGGTGGGTGTTGAATAATGAGAACACACGGACACAGGGAGGGAAGCATCACAAACTGTGGTCTGTTGCTGGGGACTAGGGGAGGGACAGTGGCAGGTAGGGAGGTTGGGGAGGGGTAACATGAGGAGAAATGACAGATATAGGTGACAGGGGGATGGAGGCACTAAACCACATTGTCATATAGGTACCTATGCAACAATTCTGCATGATCTGCACATGTACCCCAGAGTCTAAAGTACAATAAAAAATATATAAAAAAAAATCAGTGGAGCTCAGATTTTGAATTATTTGAAGGTAACAGCATAACCATTATTTAATGCATATTTTTGGTTAAGTATAATTTTACATATTCAATATCTATATTTCTGTCTCAGAATTCTTACAAATATCTTAAGTAAAAAATATCAATTTACTTAGTCAACATGTAGTTACTATGTATCAGGCACTGTTCTTGGCATTGATCATATACTAGAAAACAACAACAACAAAAATACCTTGGCTTCACAGAGAGTATATTCTGGAGACTTTACCTCAAAGATTCTCTCCCTTTCAATGTGTGTATGTTTACAGCATGGAGTGGGAAGTTAGGTGATTAAAAAAGATTTATATTGTTATGAGGAACTGGCATGTCTCAATTATCTACTTTTGTTCTAGATACATAGCTATGGGTCTGGGCATACTCTATATTGTTTTACATTCTCTCTTCAGATGAGATATCTTGTTTTCTTTCTAAAATATATATATACCAGTTAGTTGAAATGTAGGCATATATTTAGGCCTCATTGAAAAGAATGCACCTTACCCTGAGAACTTGGCCTTAGAGCTGTAAGCGATAATTGGCCAGTACACTGACCTACCTTTCTTTGGAGAAAGGAGAGTGCATTTTCAGCTGTGTAGGTGCCTGCATTATGTTAGGCAAAGGCATGTTTAAAACTGTGTAAGTGGCAAGAGAGTATAAGTAGATACAGGACAATAAAGATGAGGTGTACAGGACATTTCTTCAATCTGCTAAAAATCTCTTTGGGGAAACACTATTCCCCATTTCTCAGTCCATGTACACTGGTCCCCACCCCAGTTTCCAGGGGTGAGAAAATGACCTAAATCTTGCAAATTACAGTATTCCTATTCCATTGTTATTGTGATTAATTGGGCTGGGTGCAGTAGATCATGCCTGTAATTCCAGCACTTTGAGAGGCCGAGGTTGGCGGATCACAAGGTCAGGAAATCAAGACCATACTGGCCAACGTGGTGAAACCCCATCTCTTCTAAAAATACAAAATTAGCTGGGTGTGGTGGCGCACGCCTTTAGTCCCAGCTACTGAGGAGGTTGAGGCAGGAGCATTGCTTGAACTTGGGAGGTGGAGGTTTCAGTGAGCCAAGATCACACCACCGCACTCCAGCTTGACGACAGAGTGAGACTCCATTTAAAAAAAAAAGAAAAAGAAAAATGATCATGTGGTCAAAGACTGATTGGCTGGAAATATTTTGCTAGAGATATAAGGAAAAAAGAGTGCTTTCTTTTTGCTTAGATTGCTAAGTCTGAGGGCAATAGAAGCCTAGAGTTGCCAATGACCACTTTTTCTACAGTGTGTTGCTGTGAATGTGGCCAACAGAGAAATGTCAGGATAAGATTTACAGAGTGTCTTGGTTATATTCATCAAGTTTCTGTACTTAGCCAAATCTTTAGACACATACACTGCTGGACTTCCTGATTACATTAGCCAATTCTTATTTTTTTCTCTTAAAACTGTTCAGATTGAGTTTCTGTCAATTGCAATGGAAAGAGACCCGACTACAACATTGAACTGTTTGTAGTTCTTTAAATACATCTAGCTTATTCACACATCTGTGCTTTTATAAATGCTGTTCCCTCTGGCTGGAACGGCCTTGCCTTCTGTTTCTACTTGATAAATCCTTTCTATTGCTTCAAGTCACTGCTCCAACACCCATGTACTCCATGTATTCCATGCCCCTGGTTCTTCCACCATGGAATTTGTTACCAACTCAAATGTAACATGATCTATGAAAACTTTCATGATTCACCTCAGTCAGAATCAGTAGCTGATTGTTTTATATCCATACAGAACTCTGTTAATATGGCTAGTTAGCACTATTCATACTAGACTGTAATTAAGGGCATATTTCTCTATTCCAATAAAATGTGAGCTCATGCAGAAAAAGAACGTATCTGAACCACTTTTGTATCTCCAATATTTAACTTCACATGAGAGATAATTCTTCATTGGTCCCTTGCATTTCCACATATTATGCAAATGAGAAACTGACTTTGCAGTATTCCAGTCAATCTTTTCACAGATTTTTGTATTGCTTCCTGAAGCAAAGGGCAGGAAAGAATGCTTACTGTCCAAGATAATAGAGATAATATTTCTTGGAATACACTATCTTTTATGACTGCCCATTATAAAAGGTTTAGTCTCTTTAAACTTCAGATTCTTCTTATGTAATGCAACCTACCGAATTTTTGCTCTTATTTTTTTTACAAGAGAAAAAAGTGTTTTTTTTAATTTTTGTTTTTTAATTTATTTTACTTTAGGTGCATACTATATCTGGCATTTCTCCCCATGTTATCCCTCCCCACCTCTCAGCAACCTACTGAATTTGCAAGTATCATCTAGCCCTCTTCTTGTCACCCTGTGGGAAGTGAGGCTCAGTGAATCAGTGCAAAAATGTTGATATTCTGGAAACTGCTTTTGCCAAGAGTAATTAAACTATCTTTTGTCGTTGTTCTAGGAGCTTGTGTCTTTCACCAGAATCATTGAAACTGTCAGGCTAACTTGTTGGCTTGCAAATAGGATAAAACTCAGATTCTGACAATTTTGGTGATGAGGATGGATACTGATGGAGACATAGCTTTCTGAAGGAGGAAGTATTAGGGACTCACAAGATGATTAACAGGACCTGACAGAAGGCCATGGGAAATGGCAATGAATATGTCAACCAAATCTATGGTCAACCAGGCAATAAGTGGACCTCCACTTTATTGCTTGTTTAGAGGAGGAACTGGGGGAGACAGCTTCAGACCAACTACAGGGAAATAAGTTAAAAGACAGTTGCCCGGCCGGGTATGGTGGCTTATGCCTGTAATACCAGCACTTTGGGAGGCTGAGGTGGGTGGATCAATTGAGGTCAGGAGTTCAAGACCCACTTGACCAACATGGTGAAACCCCATTTCTACTAAATGTACAAAAATTAGCCAGGTATGGTGGCACGCACCTACAGTCCCAGCTACTCGGGAGGCTGAGGCAGAAGAATTGCTTGAACCCAGGAGGTCAAGGTTTCAGTGAGCCGAGATGGCACCACTGCACTCCAGCTACACCACTGCACTCCAGACTGGGCGACAGAGCAAGACTCCGTCTCAAACACACACACACTTGCCCTAGTTGTTGCTAACTCTCTTCTGAGCAGAAAGACTTCCTCATCAATGTGGTGAACAGTTTCAGGTTTGCAATACTGCAACAACTAGTACTAAGATGCCAGCCCAGGCAGTGGCTCACACCTGTAGTCCCATCACTTTGGGAAGCTGAGGTGGGCGGAGAGAATGGATAGCTTGACTAGCCTGGATAACACAGTGAAAACCTGTCCCTACAAAAATAAAAATTAAAAAACTTAGTTGGGTGTGGTAGTACATGCCTGTGATCCCAGCTACTTGAGAGACTGAGGTGGGAGGATTGCTTGAGCCCGGGAAGTTGCAGCTGCAAGTGGCCATGATCACGCCACTGCACTCCAGCCTGCTCAACAGAACAAGAGGCTGTCTCAAAAAAATAAAATAAGAAAGAGAAAAGAAAAGAAAAGAAAAAGATCATCCTGGGTAGGCATAAGACTCTACCTCCTTGTAGACAATAATTACAGAGACTCCCATCTACAACGAGCATAAAAGGATGAAAATTTGTGACCACTATGGGCAAAATCCAGGCAAAGCAATAGAACTTTGGCTGCTTCACCTGGGAGATGAGAGGGGAGGTCCCATATTTTTTCACAACACAAGAACTACAACATTAGCCCAGATTACCTAACCACTGAATATGTTGCCTCTGACATAGCCTGAAATATAAGGTCTTATACAATTTGATGCCAACCTAATTTTACAACCTTATTTGTCACTCTGTGCCAACACACAAAAATACTATATCAGCTAGCCAGTGTTACCCACTCTTGTAAATCCATCATGCGTATAACTTAGATCTCTAGGCTCTGCTTATGTGGTTCACTGTGCTTGGAATGCCCTCTCCTTTTCCTGAAATTTATTAATAAACAATCCAATTCATGGTCCATCTTTTCTATGAACTCTTCTCTATTCCTTCATTTTATGTTGATCTATGTCTACTAACACTGAACTATCACAACTCCTTAATTTTCACACGATGCCATCATCATTACCTAACAGTTTACATCTATATTTTGTTCTTCCCAACTAGACTAAATTTTCCTAAATTATTTGTCACATTTTATTTTTTAATATATCTTACAGTGATTACTAGGCACATATTAGCACACAGTAGAAACTTAATAAATTTTTTTATTGACTGTCTTAATCACATGTACTCTTTCAGTATGACTTAAGTGACAACTAAAAACATGAAATTTCTCATCCAAATCCAAGTCATAAAAGTTATCAAAGAAGTAAATCATTTAGGTGAAGGGAATCCATTACATTCTAATCAATTAATATAGCTGGCCACAGTCTAGCTTATTCCAGTTGAGTCCACTGAAGTACTAAAACTGGAGTTTAAAAGGATGCTTTTACTTGATATTGCCAGATTTTCAAAACTCACTTCAGTCTTTGACTCTAATGAAGACCACCCTGATGGAAATAGAGGGCCCATTGCTTGGTGACTTCTGGCAATGCTGTGATTAGTGGTCTTTCATTTTTGTCATAAACAACTGGCCTCATATACCAAGTACATTATCTAAAATTCAAATATTTGGCAATCTATGTAGCCCTGGGGGCTTAACAGCTGAATCAACAAACATTCTAACCAACCTGCTACCATATTAGAAGGTGCTCTGCTACCAGAACTGAGAGGATATAGATTAGTGTTCAAAACTGATACTACCATGCTTAAAGAAATAGAAAAGATTCCTGTAGAGCATTTTCCATGTTTTTATTAAAAGGAGACAAAATCCAGTATGGAAAAAATAAATCTTATGTATTAAGGTAAGTGATGTTTTATATTGAAACACCTCTAATATTTACAATTCTGTGAAAAGCTAAATGCACAGATCTTTTCATTTCATTGTTACAGCATATGCAAGTGTTATCACTGTTACATTGCCTAGAATAAGTAAAACATTAAAAAGAGAAGAAAAGCTTTGAAGTGGTTTGAAGTGACATTTGTTCAGCTGGTCTTTAATGATGAACAGTTCTCTTCAATGCCAATGGCAAATAGCATTTACAACAAAGACTTCAGAATTCTTTGTTTTCACCAACTCTTATTTCTTGCTAGTGACTTCTAGATAGGAAACTCAGAGTTCCCAACTAGACTAAATTTTCCTAAATTATCGATAACATTTTAGTTTTTAATATATCTTACAGTGATTACTAGGCACATATTACTAAGTCACTAGCAAGAAATGGTGGCCAGTCCTGTCCTGCCTTTTTAGTTGAGTAGATGACCATTTGCATGGTATGATTAAGTTGAGAGTTATGAAAATTTCTAGTCATCCGTAAGTTTTTCCCTGCTCACTAAATGACACCCTAAATTCTTTGATTAATAACATTTTGCAGTAGTTTCAGGTATCTGTTCAGTGCTGAAATGTAAATATCCTCGAAAGAAGAATACGTTACAGTTTGCTCTAATTGTTTACTGCTGGGAGTGAAATATATTTATCAGGTCTTTCCATAAAAGCAAATTTTGATGGGAAGGGCAAATTACAGGGAAAAACAGAGCACACCGATTGTTTGAGATGAAAAAAGAACACATGCCCAAGGGGAAAAATGTATATACATAAAGGAGAGACTAAGAGCCTCAGAAAAAAAAATTCTTTGATTATTTTATAACTTTCTTTAAGGACTACAGTGATTCTAGACATTCAAGGGATGATCTGATCTTTAATTTTTTCAAATCTAATCAAACCTAATCCTTGGGAAAAAGACAGACAGAGACAGTAGAGGCTTTGACATGGTATGAGAATTGAATACTGATTTCTTGACTCTAAGCTCCTGAAGTCAGAACCTAATCTAATTCACCACAGCACTTTTTTTCTTAGTGACTGGCATATATACTAGGTATCCCGAAAGATCTGTTGAAAATGAATAGGAAGAATTGGATTGTCTAAAGAGGAGCATAAAAAGCAGAAATATTCCCATAGGTGGGTCTTTGGGTTCTGATGATCAATCAGTCAATCACTTACATCTCTATGATTGTCAGTCACATTGTGTGTGTAGGGATATCAGAGATTAGTACCACCATTAAAAACTTAAAAGATGTAGGGGTGGTGGTCGCTATCACAGCATTGCTTAATTCACCAGCCAGGCCCTGCAGAGATCAGATAGATTCTGGAGAGTGACTGTAGACTACCACAGCCCCAGTTACAGCTGCTTTGTCAGATGTAGTATCTTTGCTAAAGATTACTATGTCTTCCCATAAATTGCATATAGTCACCAATTAAGCAAATGTACATTTTCCTTTAAAATTAAAAAAGATAATAAAACACTAGTTTGCATTCATGTAGGATGGACAGTAGTCACTAGTTTTCCTGCGTTCTCCTGCCTCTTTCATATGATACAGGTCCAGTCTGAAGAGATCTGGACCTTCAGTGTATGCCACAGAACATCACCCCAAGCCACTATATACATGATGTCATGCCGATTGAACAAGATGAGCAGGAGATGGTTAGCACAATAGAGAATTTGGCAAGACACATGCACTCAAGGTGGTAGGATACACCCCCTTCAAAGATTCATAAGCTGGCCAATTTTCTGAAGATTTAGGATCCCAGGGGTTAGGGATATACTTGAACAGACTCACTAAGGCAAGAGCAAGTTGACAGCCTTACATACTCCACCACAAAAAAAAGGAAAGGCAAGCCTTTTGGGGTCCAGGGAGCAAACCATTCTATACCTAGGAATACTCTAGCCCATCTGCCAAGTGACAGTGAAAGCTGCTAGCTTTTAGAGGCACCCAGAACAGGAAAGGGCAACATCATAAGTCTAGGTCATGGTACAATCAGTCCTACCACTTGTACATTTAATCCAGAAGACTCTCTAGTATTGGAGGCATTAGGGTGGGAAAGATGCAGTATGGAGCCTATGGCAGTCCGCAGTGAGAGAAACAAACGTTGCCTCTGGGATTCTGGAATAAGTCCATGTCATCTGAAGCAGAAAAATATGCTTTTTGAGAAACAGTTTTTGGTGTTACTGTAACCTGGTAAAGGAAGGACACTTGACTATGGGACGTTAAATAACCACACGCTTAGAACTTGCCATTATGTCCTGGGTTCTGTCAGGTTCCAAGACATAAATTCAGATGGGCCCAAGCAGCAATCCATTACACGGGAGAAATGTCATATACAGGACTGAACCCAAGTGGGACCAGGGGGAACAGGTAAACTGCATTAATAGGTAGCCCAAACCACAATGTCACCATCACACTCACTGCAGTTCCCTTCTCCTGGCTTACAACTAAAGGAATATGTATTAGGGTAAGAAAATAGCTCCCATGTGACTAGCTGAAGGGGGAGAAAAAGCTTGAGTTTGGTTTATGGTTGGGTCAGCTTGGTAAGCAGTTCTAGTTGAAAATGGATAGCAACAGCATAAAAGGTACACTCATAAGTACCCTAAAAAAAGTCATCCTAATGGGTAGATATGTTAGCAGTGTACCAGCTCATCATCTTTTGTGTGATAAGAGAAGTGATCTGAAGTGAGGATTCCTCAGCAGTAATCAATGGCATGGCCATCTCATTAGGGGCCTGGGCAGAAAACAAATAGAAGAGAGACAGAGATCTGAGATAGAGTCACATAAACAGACATGTGGGATTAGGCAAAGAATGTGAAGAGTTCTATCTTCCACACTAATGCCCACCAGGAAGCATATACCATGAAAGAGGTACTAACAAACCAAGTAGACAAAATGACTCGGCCAGTTGACACTAACCAGCCTGCATCTTTGGTCACTCCCACACTGACATGAGTGGCACATGAATGGAGAAGACATGGTATCAGAGACAAAAGTTATTTATGAGCCCAACAGCATGTACTATCACTTACCAAGGCTGTTCCAGCTTCTGTTGCCTCTGAAAGTCCTATTTGTCAGCAAAAAGACCAACAAGGTCTTCAATATGGCAACATTCCTTGAACAGGGCAACCAGCTACTTGGTGGCAAATTTCTTACATTGGGCCCCTTCCAACCTGGAAGTATCAGCAGTTTATCCTCACAGAGATAGACATTTATTTTGGGTAAGAGTTTGCCTTTCTTGTCTTTAAAGTTCTACTAGCACCACTATCTAGGAACTTACAGAATGCCTGATCCACAGGCATGAAACCTCACAGAACACAGCATCCAAAATGGAGACCCTCTTTACACTGAAGGAGATGCCAGGAGTAGGCCCATGATATAATCCATTAGTTTTTGTTTTGCCCAATCTAGAGGCATCTAGCCTCAGGTAACATTGAAACAGCCTTCTAAAGTTATAACTGAGGTGCCAGTTAAAAGAAAACAATATGAAAAAATGGTGTACCACCCTTTGGGACACAGTGAATTTATTAAATCACTGACCCGTATATGGAGTTGTGTCCCAAACAGGATGAACGCTTGAGTCTAAAGACAAAGGGGTGGAAGCAGGTACAGTCCAATTTATCATCACTCCCAATGATACAGTGTATTCTGTGCTTCCTTCACCACACTCCGAACTCTACAGGGCTGAAAATCTTGTTACCCAAAGCGGGGTCTCTTTCGACAGGAGACACAACAAAGGTCTTACTAAACTAAAAGTTATGGCTGCTACCAAAGCACTTTGGACTTTTTGTGACAAGGTCTGAGCAAATAAAAAGAAAAGTCACCGCACTGGCATGACTAATTGACCTTGATAAACAAAAGGAAGCAAGACTGCTTTTATAGAATAAAGGCAGGAAGGAATACATGTAAAACTCAAGTGATACATTGGGCACGTCCTTGTACTCCTGTCAAACATACATGTCCTTCAGCAATGAAGGTTTACATAAGCTATCAAGATCTGCTGAGGTGATAGCTAAGGGTGAGGGGTATGTAAAATAGATAGTGAAAGAGTGAGAAAAGTACCAGTTACGGCTCCAAGAGCAACTGAATTGACAGAGGCCACAGTTCATCCTATTAACACAGACAGATCATATAAAATAAAAATAAGTGAAGATACAGCAGATCTAAACAACATAATTAATAAGGAAGGGCAAATCACCACATACCAAACTTTACACCTGAAAATAAGAATATACTGTCTTGTCAGAAAGACACTGAACATTCACAGAAAGTTACCACACATTAGGTAAAAAATAAAAAGATCAGTAAGTTCTATAAAATAATAATTTAAAAAAACAGTCTCTGATCACCAGGCAATGAAACCAGAAATTATTTTACAAAATCCAAACTAAAAAAGCTCTCCCACTTGAAAATTTAAAAATTGCCTATTTAAATAATTCTTAGGTGAGAAGGGATATACAAAGTGAAACTACAAAATATCAAAAAGTGATTTTAATTAAACACACTACATATGGAAGTCTATTGAATACATTTAAAGTAATGATCAGAGAAAAAATAACAGACCTTAATAATTTTATGAATAAAAATAAAAGAATGAAAAGAAATTAGAAAAGGAACAAAGCAAGAATATTCCCTCTTATGACTCCTTGTCAACATTATATTGGAAGTCTTAGATAATGCAATATGACAAGAAAAGGAAATAAAAATGCTACAGATTGAGAAGGAAAATATAAAGCTGTCTTTGTCACAGGTGACATGATTAGCTTTGTAAAAAATCAGAAAAAAGTGAATAAAACTCACCTGGAATGAATATGCAATTATAGCAAGGTTGTAGGATACAAAGTTAATATACAAAAGTTAATTGGCTTCTTATATACCAACAATACACAAGTGAAATTTGAAATTAAAAATACAACACAGCACCAAAAAATGAAATACTTAGGTATGAACCTAAGAATATAAGTACAAAATTTATATGAGGAAAACTATAAAATTTTGATGAAAGAAATAAAAAAGAAATAAATAAATTCTTCCCAATGTTATCTATAGATTCAATGCAATACCAAACAAAATCCCATAAGTTATTTGTGGATACTGACAAACTGATTCTAAACTTTATACAGAGAAGCAAAAGATCCAAAATAGCCAACCCAACTTGAAAGAGAAGGACAGAGTTGGAGAACTGACACTACTGGACCTCAAGACTTACTATAAAGCTACAATATTCAAGACAGTATGGTAATGAAGAAAGAATAGATAAGTAGATGAGTAGAACAGAATAGAGAACCCAGAAGTTGACCCGCATAAATACAGTCAACTGATCTTTGACAAAGGAGCAAAGATAGTCTTTTCAACAAATGGTGCTGAAATAACTAGACATCTACATGCAAAAAAGAAATGAATTTAGAAACAGACCTTATACCTGTCACAAAAATTAACTCAAAATAGATCATAGGCCTAATGTAAAATGCAATACTATAAAATCCTAGATAACATAGGATAAACTCTGGATGATCTTAGGTATGGCAATTACTTTTTAGATATAACACCAAAGGCACAATCCATACTGAACTTCATTAAAATTTAAAACTTCTGTCCTGCAAAAAACAACGTCAAGAGAATGAGAAGACATACCACAGACTAGAAGAAAATAGTTTCAAAAGGCACATCTGATAAAGAACTGTTACCCCAAATATACAAAGAACTCTGAAAACTCAACAATAAAAAAAAAAAAGTTAAAAAATAGGCCAAAGACCGTAACAAGCTCCTCACCAAGGAAAACAAACTATACAGATGGCAAATAAGTATATGAACAGATGTTCCACGTTATATGTTATTAGGGAACTGCAAATTAAAACAATGCGGGCTGATTGCAGTGACTCTTGCCTTTAATCCCAGTACTTTGGGAGGGGAAGGTATGATGACTGCTAGAGCCCAGGAGTTTGAGACCAGCATGGACAACATAGTGAGATCCTGTCTCTACAAATAATAATAATAATAATAAAATAGCTGGGTGCAATGGTGCATGGCTGTGGTCCCACCTACCCAGGCAGCTGTGGTGGCAGGATCACTTAGACCCAGGTGGTTGAGACTATAGTGAGCCACGGTCACTCTGCTGAACTCCAGCCTGAGGAGCCATGGTCACTCTGCTGAACTCCAGCCTGAGGAGCCACGGTCAGTCTGCTGAACTCCAGCCTGAGTGACATAGTGAAACTCTGTCTCAAAAAACAAACAAACAAACTCACCACCACCAACAACAAAACCAATGTGGTGCCACTGCACACTTACTAGAATGGCTAAAATTCAGAACACTGACACCAAATGCTGGTGGAGCAACAGGAACTCTTATTCATTGCTGGTTGGAATGTAAAATGGAACAGCCACTTTGGAAGACAGGGAGTTTATTACAAAACTAAACATACTTTAATTGTGTGATCCAGCAGCCACACACCTTAATTCTACTCAAAGGAGTTGAAAATTTATGTCCGCACAAAACTCTGCACATGACTATTTACAGCAGCTTCATAACTGCCAGAACCTAAGCAACTAAGATGTCCTTTAGTTGCTTAGGTGAATGGATAAACTGTGACATATCCAGACAATGGAATATTATTCAGTGCTAAAAAGAAATGAGCTATGAAGCCATGAAAAAACATGGAGGAATCCTAATTGCATTTTAATAAGTAAAAGAAGTGAATCTAAAAAACTACATACTGTACAAATCCAACTACCTGATATATTGGAAAAGGCAAAATTATTAAGATGGTAAACAGATCAGTGCCCACAGGTTGCTGGGAGCAGACGAGAGGAGGGATAAACAGCCCGAACACTAAGGATTTTTAGGGCAGTGAAAATACTTTGTATAATAATATAATGGTAGATCATTATACATTTTTTGAAACCCATAGAAAGTACAACATCAAGAGTGAACACTAACACTAATGTAAACTATGGACACTGGGTGATAGTTATGATGTGTCCATGTAGGTTCCTCAATTGTAACAAATGTACCACTCTTGTAGAAGATAATGGGACCACCACAATCAAGTAAAATCTATTTCAAGAATGCAAGTTGAGTCAATAAAAAAATCCACTAATATACCATATACATAGATCCAAAAAGAAAAAATGCATAATTATCTCCATACTGAGGAGGAAAAATAAAATTAAAAATAGAAAATTAATTTAGAATAGATAATAAGCTTTAAGACTAGGCCACAAATATAATTATAAAGAACAGAGGAGCAAGTAAATCACCCCTCTCAGCTTAAAATTGCCTGTAGTTAGCTAAAGCAGACCCACCATAGCCTCCTTCTTCCTAGATAGGGCACCCAAGCATATCTTTGTATCTGCAGCTCAAAAGCATATTTCTGTAAACACCTGTTTTCTTCCCTAGCTGCAAGTGATGAGAGCAAAATAACCACATAGAGAGGGTATGTATACTCAAGGTTGTAAAACTTGTCATGAGTCAATGACTAACTGTCTTTAAGTCTTTTTTTTTTTTCCCCTGCCCTATCTTCCCACGCCAGAAACAATATAAGCAAGGTATCTTCCCTTGTGCAGGGCTGACAGCCATTACGGGCAGTAAGACCACTATCAGTCAGAGCTCCATAAAGAAATTCTCTTGTGTCTCTTGATCTGTCTGTTCTTCCTGGCTTGACTTTCCCTAATGATACATGTTGGACATATAAAGTCTTTAACCAAGTATGTATGTTTGACAAAATATTCATTCCTGTTTTAAAACATTCATGAAAATATAAATTAATGGATATTTCTTTTTTGTTCTTTCTTTCTATTTTTCTTTCCCCTCCCTCCCTCCCTCCCTCCTTTCCTTCCTTCTCCTCTTTCTCTCTCTCTCTTTCTCTCTGTTTCTTTCCTTCACCAGGGTCTTGCTCTGTTGCCCAGGCTGGAGTGCAGTGGTGCAACCTCAGCTCACCAAAACCTCTGCCTCCTGGGCTCAAGTGTTCCTCCCACCTCAGCCTTCTGAGGAGCTGGGACTATAAGTCCACACCACTATGCCAGGCTAATTTTTGTAACTTTTTGGTAGAGATGGTGTTTTGCCATGCTGCCCAAGCCAGTCTTGAACTCCTGGGCTCAAGCAATCCCTGGCCTATTTCTTTAATATAATAAAATATAAATATTTTAATCTTCATGCCAGCATTTACTTCATGAGGAATCACTGTAATGTTTCCACTAACATCAGGAACAGAGCACGGATGCTCACTACTTCTTTAACATTGTACTAGAGGTATTACAGTGCAATTAGCCATGAGAATTAACTCAGAGGTTTAAAAAGTAGGAAAGAAGAACTAAAATGATTTCTATTTGAAAGTTACATGATAGCATGTTGAGAAACCTCTGGAAGATCAATGGTAAACTAACTAAAAAAAGAAACCATTAAGGTAACAGGATATACAATTAACTTTGAAAAATCAATAGTCTGGACCATAAACAAAAATCTATTAGAGAATATAATGGCAGAGAAAACCCCATTTATGATAACAAAAAATATATATAAAATACTTAAGAACAAATTTAACAAAAGATGTGTAAAACCTAAAGAAAAATTTAAAACGTTCCCAAAAAACACAAAAATATATTTGAACGAATGAAAGACAACCATTGTTCTTGAAAACACTGAGTCAACATCATAAAGATGTCAGTATTCCCTTAATTTATAAGTGTAAGTTGAAACCAATAAAAATACTAACAATATTTTTTAATGAAGCTAGATAGACTGATGTTAAAGTTTATATGGAAAAACAACAATGCAAGCGTAGACAAGAAAACACTGAAAAAGAAAAGCTCAGAGGACTTAGAACCTTTCCAGACATCTCAACACACCATAAAGCTTCTGTCATTAAAACAAGGTGGTACTTGTGCATGAGCAGACAACCATTCAGGTGGAATAGAAAGTAAAGTACAGATACAGATACAAAAAGTGGAAATTTAGTACAGTTGTGTATCACTTAATGATGGGTATTTGTTCTGAGAAATATTTTGCCAGGCAACTTTGTCATTGTGTGAACCTCATAGCATATACTTCCACAAACCTAGATAATATAGTCTACTACACATCTAGGCTACATGGTATAGCCTACTGCTTCTAGGCTACAAACCTGTACAGTATGTTACTGTACTGAATAGTGTAGGCAATTGTAACACATGGTATTTGTATGTCTAAATCTATATAAAGATAGAAATGGTACAGCAAAAATGTAGTACAAAAGACAAAAAATGGTATACCTGTATAGGGCATTTACCATGGATGGAGCCAGCAGGATCAGGTGATCTGGGTGAATTAGTAAGTGAGTAGTGAGTGAATGGGAAGGCCCAGGGCATTACTATACATGACTGGAAACATAGTAGGTTTCTTTATAATAGCATCACCACAAAACATGTGAGTAATGATGTTACAAAGGCTTTATATGACATCACGAGGTGATACAAATTTTTCAGTTCTGTTATAATCTTACAGGACTAGGGTTATATATGAGGCCCATCATTGACCGAAACGATGCATGCAGTGTGTGACTGTGTATGATATAGGTAGCATAGTTTAAAATAAACTATGATACTGAAGCAAAGATAGGTTATTTAATAAATGATTCTGGGAAAACTAAGTAGCCATTTAGGAAAATGTGAAATGAAATACAGAAATCACAACATTCACACACACAAAAAAACTTTTAATGTATCAGAGACCTAAATATACAAAAGGAAACTAGTCAATAATCAGAAGAAAACATAGGTGATTTCTTTAAAATCTTGATATAGGAAAAGATTGATGATGACTCAAAATCCAAATTACCTAAAAGATTGACAAATTTGGTTATGTAAAATTGTAAAGCTCTTTCACGTCAAAAAACACTACAAACAAAGTCAAAAGATTGGCCAGGCGTGGTGGCTCACACCTGTAATCCCAGCACTTTGGGAAGCAGAGGCAGATGGATCACCTGAGGTTGGGAGTTTGAGATCAGCCTGACCAACATGGAGAAACCCTGTCTCTACTAAAAATACAAAATTAGCCAGGCATGCTGGTGCATGCCTGTAATCCCAACTATGCAGGAGGCTGAGGGAGGAGAATCGCTTGAACCCAGGAGACGGAGGTTGCGGTGAGCTGAGATTGCACCATTGCGCTCCAGCCTAGGCAACAAGAGCGAAACTCCATCATGGGAAAAAAATACTTGCAATAGTTATCAAAGGTGAAAGGCTGATTTCCCTAACATACAAATAATTCTTAAACATTTAGAGTAAAATGATCAAATGCCTAGTAGAAAAATGGGTAAAAAACACAGACATTTTGCATGAAAGATGATACAACAGTCCTCGAACATAAAGAGATGTTCAGTCTCACTCATGGTGAGAGAAGTGTCATAATTAGAGAAATGTTGATAGGAATGCAATTCTTTTGAAGAGGAATTTGGCAATATCTAACAATGTCTTCTTCTGACCTAGCAATCCAATTCTAGCAATTCACCATGAAGATGAACCTCCAACTGTACAGAAATACATAAGCACAAATTTATTCATTGCAGCAGTGTTTGTAATTTCAAAATGCTGGAAACAAACTAAATTTCCATATGTAGGAGAATGACTGAATAAACTATGATACATCCACACAATGAAGTGCTATGAAGCTACAAAATTACATAAAGAAGAGCTCCATGAATTGATATGCTATGATTTCCAGGATATATTTTTAAGTAAAATAAGCAGAGTGCAAAAAAGTATCTATAGTATGTATGTAACCTTTTATGTAATAAAAAGTATAAGAAAATACACATACATCTGTCCCTTAAACAAGCAAAACATACACAACACACGAGAAAGATTAACCAGAAACTACCGAGATTGGATAACTCAGGGGGTAGGTGAGAACACTGAAAAATAATAAGAGGAGGAGGAAAAGTAGGAGGGTAGTACACTTATCTAACTTTGTCCTATGTAGGTTTGCCTTGTAGAATGATTTCTCCAACTTTTCTAGAAGAAAATATACAGTTAAAATTACTGTTTAATATAAGTACACTTTTAATATGAGTTTCCTTACATGGTTTTAAAGGAAAAAGTATGAATTATTTTTCTGCATCTTGTTGTTATCCATGAATAAACTCAGCTTTACCACCAATTACACTATTCCAAAGTGGTAACAGCGGCAGCTACTGAGGAAGGCTTAGCCCCTGATTTTAGTCTTGTAGAATTTAACCTAATTACTCAGTGGAAATAATAATAATTAATAAATACAATTGCAAGATATTTTATGAGTATACAATGTTGTCAACATATATAATCAGTTCACTGTGCTAACTCGAATTTTTTTTTTCTGTCTGTGAGACTATCTTCTAAGTTACCTGTCCTTCTCCTACTCTTAATCTCAGGCTCCTACATATGCTCTGAGTACTGTAAAACTTCTGCTTTTGAATCACATTCACCTTGTACTGTAAAGGCAACCCAGCTCTCCTTCTCTGCTCCAGCTCCTGTGCAAATTAAATGTTAATGGGAAAAAATTCACAGCAAAGCATATTAGTGCCTTTCTTTTACCACTTTGTTTTGAAAAAACATTCTTGGAATGCTATCTCTGTGTCGTGCTATGCTGCAGTAAATGGTAGTAATAATTTTCCCAGGTTGCTAAAACAGAATCAGACGATAATTTCCATGCAGAGAACAAGGAGAATGTTTTGACTTCTTTTGTGATCTTGTACCTTTCTGGTTTGAAACACTCTCATTCTGTTGGATAAAGGTTCTGCTGCCATAAATGAACAGAAAAATAAGATGTGGTTCTTTATTATTTCTGTTAATCACCTATGGAGCAACCCCCAATGATTCTGATACAGCATTTCTGGGATTGGCCCTGGGCATCTGTATTTTTTTTTCTGTTTAATAGGGATGAAGTCTCACTATATTGCCCCAGGCTGGCCTTGAAACCCTGGTCTCAAACAATATTCTCACTGTAGCCTCCCAAAGTGCTGGGATTACAAGCAAAAGCCACCATGCCAAGCCTTAAAAAGAAATTCTACAGGTGATAGTGATGCCCAGTTAAGGTTGAAAAATCACTATTCTATAGCTGGCATGGTTTTATTATAAAAAACTAAAATTACTATTCATTCAAATAAGTTCTTTAATCTTATAACCCCAGTGTAAGATACCATCAAGGTATGCCTTGATAAGTAAGATAATCTTAAATCATCTCCCTACTTTCAGCATTGTTTCTCCCCACAGTCTTATGTTCACACAGCAGCCAGAGTAACCTTTGGAAAGCATAAATCAGATCAGATCATGCCACTGCCCTATTTAAAGCTTCTCATGGCTTCCTGCTGCACTTAGAAACAAATCCAAACTTCTCATTACCCTCTATGAGGGCATACATGATATACCCCTGTCTACTTTTCCAACTTCATTGTATACCACTTTCCTCTTCATTCATTCTGCTCACTCCAGTTATACTGGCATTTTTCTGATCTTGATCTGGCCAGGCTTTTCTGCCTTGGGTCTAGACAATTTGACCTGCCTTCAATTACGGTAGTGGTGATGGTGGCAGCTAACACATATTGAATGTTTCCTATTAACTACATGCTGAAGTGTTTCATATATATTAATGTGTGTAAGAAAATAACTTTACGAGGTTGATACTATTGTTATTTATGTTTTACAGATGAGAAAAGGCCCAGGGAGTTGAAGTAATTTGTTCAAGGTACTGAGACTAAATCCTCAATTCTCATATAGGAGATGTCAACCCCCAAATTCTGTAATTTTGAGAAATTAACTTAAACCTTTTATCACCTAGTTACTAACAAAAGTTAGCATTTTGGCTCCTAACAGAATTACTTTTACTGTATTATGCTTTCACATTATAACATCCATCTATATTGAAAAATGGAAATAACTTAATACAGTGAATTGCTACCCTCCTTTTGAATAATTAATATGTTCTAATCCAAGAGAGAGAAGAATCATATCACTGATCATGTGTCATCCCTTTGGCCAGTAGGAAGTTCATGTTCAAATCTGAAATCTCCTTACAACAAAACGTACAGAGCTTTGTGGCTGTATTTCAGGCACAAGCCTCTTACATTTCAAACTAAACAAGAATTGGGCTGGGTATGGTGGCTCACACCTGTAATCCCAGCGTTTTGGGAGGCCAAGGTGGGCAGATCACCTGAGGTCAGAAGTTTGAGACCAGCTTAGCCAACAAGGCAAAATCCCATCTCTATGAAAAATACAAAAATTAATCAGGTGTGGTGGTGGGCATCTGTAATCCCAGCTACTTGGGAGGCTGAGGCAGGAGAATCACTTGAACCTGGGAGGCAGAGGTTGCAGTGAGTCGAGATGGCACCACTGCACTCCATCATGGGTGACAGAGTGAGATTATGTCTCAAAAAAAGAAGCCTTACCCAAAAATTACCTTAACCAACAACTCAGAAATTATTTTATTAGTCTGCAGTCACCCTCTCACTTCCTTTTCACAGAACTCCTCTACCTCCTTTCTCCTGCACAGTCCCTTTACTCTTGAGATTTAGTGTCAAGACTAAGAAAACAGACTATCCTATTTGACCTCTTTAAACTTCTTCCTTCTTTTTAAACAAATCCATACACTTATGTTGTTAAAAAATAAAACTCATTTATTTTGTACTTTCCTTGCTTTCAAAAGAAATGCATTTACATCTACATTTTTCTCTAAATGTTGCTTCAGTTGCAACACTCAAGTTTTTATAGTGATTTGTTCTCATTCACTTCTAAATATTTTCTAATTTCCATTGTGATGTTTCTTCTCTCCAGACCATAAGTTACTTAGGAATGTATTTTTTCAGTTACCAAAATTTACTGTATTTTTATTATCAACTTAAAACTTAACTGCACTGTAGACAAGGAATGTAACCTTCTAGGGGTGAGTTTCCAGGTGAAGTATTTTTAAACTTTGTTTTAATTCATCTATTACATTGCTTCATCTAATACCTCTATGCAGATGATTATATAAATATGTATATTTTGTCTACTTTTCTCAGCTTTAGGCCTACAGTTTTAAGACACTTATCATACTAATTTTCTCTATCTCCTAAAGGTCTTTCAAACCTAAAAGATTCAAAGCCAAAACATTTCCTGCCACCCTGAATCTCTTCCTTCTCCTCCTCCTCTTCCTCTTTTATTTTCTATTTTTGGAATGATGATTCACATTCTACCCAATTTTTCAAGCAAGACGTGTTAAAATTGCCTTTTATTCCTCTACTTCACAATTGGAATGAGCTAAACTGAATGTTTTATGTGTGGTGAATTATATTTCTCAATCCTCTCTTTAAGTTTTCCTCTCTATTGTCACGGGACCTCATCATCAATTCCCCACTCTGCTGCACTAGCCTTCTAAATAACCTTTAGTTCATATCCCTGGCACCCCTCCCCACTTTCTTCTCTTTTATCCTTCACCCTGCTGCCTTGCATAAAGCACAAGGCTGATAATTCCATTCTCTTGCTTAAATATCTTTGGTTAATGCATACTGGGTAAAGTCTAAATTTAGCATAATGCATAAGACCCTTTACCTGAGAAAATTCATCCACTATGCAAGCAGAAACTTTTCAGGCTTGATTTACTGCTAAATATACTATTTAAAATTCTTGGACTTGCAGGTTTATTAAAAGCCTAATGTTGAGAAGGATTTGGATAAAAGTGTTGTCTCATATATAGTTGCTTATGTATTATATTTTTATGATCAAGAAAAAGTTATGCTCCTTGGATTAGGCCTCATTTCCCAAAAGAATCTAACATCAGTTCTTGAGAGTACAGGTTACATTTTTAGTCCCATGAAAAAACTTAACACATGTGAAGAGAAAGAACGGGTATTGTGAAAAGACTGGGGCTCAGGACCTTATATTAGTATGCTGAAATCGAAGGTAATGAGACAATGTTTTCAGTGTTGATGGACATTATAAAATTTTAAAGGGAAGAGAGAAATGAAGAAGCATCTTTGGAAAACCAAGTAGTAAGTCAAAACATGGCTCATTCATCCTTTAACCAAGCTTTATGAGAAAGAAGAAAAATGACACAAAACCATACTGATAGCAAGGAGGCGATACAGCCCTTTCTAGGGTACGTACCATCTGTAACTGTAGTAATAATAGGGCAATTCAGTCATAATAATAACCTTTAAAGATAATGAAATTTAAAATAGATTCTGTATCCTCAGTACGACAAGCCAGTAAATACTATTCATTCCAGGAAAGCTTTCATTAAAAATGATTAAAATAAAAATTCTAGGCTCATATGGAGAAGCTTATACTAATCTGAAGTTTAAATTACTCAGTTTCCTTCTTATCAGAATGCTGACTTCGATATACTACTGTATTTTACTTCTGGTTACCTCTCTATTGATAAAAGTAGGTACAATGTAGTTTTGAAGACTCTTTTTTTTTTTTTGAGATGGGGTCTTGCTTTTTCACCCAGGCTGAAGTACAGTGGTGCCACTCCAGGCTCAAGTGATCCTCCCACCTAAGCCTCCTGAGTAGCTGGGACTACAGGTGTGAGCCACCATGCCTGGCTAATTTAAAAAAAAATTTTTTTGTAGCAACAAGGTCTTACTAAGTTGCCAGGGCTGGTCTCTAACTCCCAGACTCAAGGCAATCCTCTCACGTTAGCCTCCCAAAGTGCTGGGATTGCACCATGCCTAGCCTGTTTTTTAGGTTTTTAAACTATCAATACCAAATGTGTTTTAAAATCATACAGTATGTAAGAATAGGCATTTTCTAAAGAAATCAGCCAACCCGGCAGGACAGCTGCAAAGTAAGAAGTAGATCTTATGGTTTACAAAGAGAGGGAGAAAGCATCAGTACCATAGTAGTCGTAGAAACTCTGCCTACTACTCTGACACTATGGCATTATTGCTATAACTTATTTATTCTGATGCCAAACTTAATTTCTCTGCTTTTTGCTGAATCTATGACTCTGAATTAAATATGTATGTATACTGATATGTGTGTGCCTGTGTGTGTGTGTGTGTGTGTGTGTATGTACACATACAGGTAAATGCATATCAATACAGGCATATCTTTTTGAAACTAGAGTGAACTTCAAAAGTTTCATCTCCATGTAGTATATCGTTGACTCATAGTTCTTATTTATAGCATGATTTTTAAAAATCCAAATGGTTCATCTCAGAAGCTTATGTTCTATGTAGACTTTTAGAAAAGAAAGTCACTCTATATCAACCATTAATATTTTAAAGAACATACAAATTTGATATATGTACTAGAGACTTAATTGTATTTATTTTAGAATACTGTATGAGATTTAAATGATATATGGAGATAGAAATAATGGGAAACATTTTGCATTAATAATTCAGTGGAATTTCTGTCCTGAAATTTGGTTGCAAGCCTCAAGTACTTGTTATTAATAGCTATGCAGAACAAATAAATCAGCTGTGATCCTAATCAGTGTGAAAATATGGCTAATGTATTTTTCTGTTTCCTTAGGATCCCTGTTGTGTACCTCGTGACATAACAGAAAACATTTAGTCCAAACTATTTACACAGATATAAACTTTAAAGATGATCTTCCTTAATATTTTACCAAACAAGTTTAAGTTCCACCATTTTGTTTCAAATTTATTATCTTTCTACCAATATTTTACCTCTGGTCCTGGAGGGCCAGATGATCCTTGGAGTCCTGGGTCACCTGTTTGTCCCTAAAATGGGGGAGGAGGATCAAAGTACAAACATTAACTTAATAAACACAATTAAAAGAAGAAACAGGTATATGGTAAGTAAACAGCAGTCATCATATTATTACGTGAAACAAGGTTGTAATGACGTTTTAGAAACAATTTGTAACCATCATTACTGTGAAACTTTTTAAATAAGATGTTTATGGGTTTAATATACATTCACTCTTAAGTGTTAGTGATATAAACAAATTAATGAGTCAACTGCTCGAATCGAGAAAAAAAGTTTGTGTGTTTAATGTGTGTTTCACAGAGATAAGACAACAAAGCTGGACTCAACAAGATAGAGAATTCTAGATGAGAAACTGCTTTTATAAATAACTATAGTTTTAGAGCTGTCTCAGAAAATTCCTTTCCCCTTTGATACTGTATACTGTAAGTAGTCTGAATTACTAATTAAGCCTCACCTGGATTGAAATCCTTGTTGATTAATTTCTCTAAGCCTCAAGTTTTCTCATCAATAAAATAGAAATAATAACAAAAGTACTAACATTCTCAGAGTCGTTGGAGAGTTAAATTAGATAATCTATGTAAAGTGCTAAACACAGTGCCTAACATATGAAGTACTCATTAAATGTCAACCAATTTTACAACCATTAATCCTTTTCTTCAAACCCTTGCTGCTTTCCTGGCTCATACATAGAATTCCTAGATTGTTTGCATCCTTTAATTGAAGTTTTGAGGATTCCATTTCCATATCTCTGAAGTTAGTTTCTGGCATTCATGAAAAAGATGTGAAATCAGGGTTAAAGGAGAAAGTGACAGAAGAGAGAAGTAGGTATAAAGCCTGAAACTAGAGAAGGCTGGCAATGCTCTCAAGAGATGAAAGTATGCAACAGGGAGGTAGGTCAGTAGTCTGATGATACCCATTTTCATAAGAAAAACTATTGAATTATTTCTGTCATATTAATTTTCTATATGAACTTCAAATTTAATTTAAATAGGCCTCAGATCACCTAAACTTGCAAGTTACAACATGGGATTGCCCATTTTTCAAAACCTAAAGCAATTTTCCGTATGCACTTTATCCATTCTCAGTGCTGAGGTACCTGGGCATAAAACAGGACACAATACAACTACTGCAATCAAATCTAGAGAAAGGCAGTGAAATATCACTGAAAGGCTCATTTAAGTTTCCCTTTCCAAATAAACAAAAACAAAATCTGTGATTCATCAGAATCAGTATACTGAAGTTCTTAGAATAACAAGCATCTCTCTTTAAAGAGATAGAGATAGGGGCGAGGGGCTCTCATTGGAGCCCTCTAGTGGCAAAATCCAAACACAAAGCTAAATTTCTAAGCAGTGAGGATAAAATATCCTAGGGCTTTGTTTTCAGAAAAGCTGATTGACAATCAGATATTTAAAAACAGAAATCATGTAATGATTTTATTTGTTCTTCAGAATTATTCTTTGTTCTGTAAAACTTCAGTTGCAAATTTTCTGTGAATGTCAATTTTCCTTTACAAAAGCTGACATTTTAAGTAACTTTTAGATAACTGACTAATATTAAGTAAACCTCTACAAATGATAAAAGCCTCTAGCTAAAAAATGGATAGGAAAAAACAATTGTGTTTGTTTTCTCTGACTCAAGGAAAGATTATTTACTAACAACCTCAGAATGGTAGTTTTCTCTATTTTCTTTTTTTAAAGACTTGTAGAGCAAAAGCTTCCCTATTCCAGACTTGTAACAACTTTCCAAATCAGAATATTCCTTCTTATATCTTGAAAATATTATTTCATGTTACAACTTAGATCCACTTGGAAATAATATCAGTTAGTAACACCAACCTCGTAGGTAACAGAAAATCAAAAGTAGAATCTATTAAATAGGGAAACATCCTTGTGATGTTGGCATTCTTTCCATGACAGTAAACAAATATTTTAGATAGGTATTTAACTTATATAATTGAGGGTGGAAGTTTATTTTTTAATATAATAACTGATTCTGCACAAGCAACTTTTCATCAAACAGATGTCTCCTTCCATAACAAGGAAAGGTTTCCTGGTCAAATAGCTACAGTTTTTCTATTAATAACATATAGAGCCAGGTGCAGTGGCTCATGCCTCTAATCCCACACTCTGGGAGACTGACGTGAGAGGATAGCTTGAAGCCAGGAGTTTGAGACTAGTCTGGGCTACAAAGAAAAACCCAGTTTCTAAAAAAAATATATTTTTTAAATTAGCTTGGCATGTGGTGGGCACCTGTAGTCCTTGCTACTTGAGAGGCTCAGGTGAAAGGACCACTTGAGCCCAAGAATTGGAGACTTCAGTGAGCTCTGATGGCACCATTACACTCTATCCTCAGCAACAGAGGGAGGCCCTATCTCTAAAAACATTTCTTTAATTAAACAAAGATACAAACAAGTAATAAATACAACAAGAGACTAAAGACAAGTCCATCTCACTAATTTTAATTCATAAATGCCTACCTTATCTTCAGCCCAAAGTAGTTTTCAAAAGTTTGATAAAACAAATAAAAAATAATTATCTCCCTACTTAAGTAATTCCTGCTGACATTAATTTTCTTTATTAGAATAGTACAGAAAGGTGTAAAATGAGCAAGTAAAAGCCTCACTCTCACTACCTCTTGCTCCCTGCCCTAAAAGAACATAATTAGCATTTATTGTGACTTCTTTCAGGAAAAAAATATTAAGGGTTTTAAGATAATGTGTTAAAGGTGAAATAGGCTCTCTGCCTTTTCTTTAGCTTACACTAGAGGAATAGTAATAAGTACTACTTCTAAAACAGAAAAGCATCATAATCACAGGACTATAAGGAATCTTAAACATGATATGGCCTAACTTTCACTTTAAACATGCGAAACTGGTACCATGGTGGTTAAATGCTCAAGGTCATAGCTAGCAGGTTAAGTGCCAGAGCTGGGACCAGAAATCTAGGTCTTTGTCTCTCAAACCAGTGATTTTTCTACTCCCATAAACATGTTATAAACATAAATTTAATCAAAGAGTAAGGAACACTAACATGGTTTGCCTTGTTTCAGTAAAATAATTGACTCTAGTTTTCTCAAAAAAATTAGTTGTAAAGCACAAAAGAATACTTATATAATTTATTAGTTAATAGTGTCCTTAGAGCATGTATTGTATCATCTCATCTTATTATTATCAAGGGCTAGAAAACTGTAACATTATAAAAAATAAAGACGTAAAAATTAGGGTCTTATTTTGCCAATCACTGAAAAGATCAGAATGTCTTTATATGGTTTAGAACCAACCTTGAAAAACAGAAGTTGTTTTAGCTTCATGACCTATTCTCCTGATCCAATCTATGCATTCTGAAGTTTCTAAGACTCAGCGGAACAAGGGAGGGCCCATGGCTTACTAATTAAGCCCTTACGGCAGTAAACCCAGGACACAAAAACTAGTACAAGCAAAGGTCACCACTAACATTTCATCAAATAGATGCCAAAAATTGTTCTTTGGGTTAAATAATTCCTAAGAGATGTATATAAAATGCTGTCACTGTTAGAAGTCACAAAGAATGGGGTAAAGTTCTATAATTTAATACTGCTTCCTGAGATTAAAAAAAATAAACAATCCTGAGATGGAAGGGTAGTGGTAGAGGGAATACAATAAACTGCTCAGGAGAACAACACTCATTTTTAAATGTATGTTTTAAGGTGACATTAATAAATTCTAATCCTATATCTTTTTTTTTCTGTGTATAATCATCTTTACCTTTTTCATAGTGTTGAATCCTATATCTAATTCTTTTCTATCTATAATCATCTTTACCTTCATGGAGTTGTAATCAATATTAAAATCCTAAAACCATCTTAAAATATTAAACCCTAAAACACTATGGCACAGTAGCTAAAAGCATGGGCTCTGACATACCTGATTGCCTAGGTTTTTCTGAATAGTCACCTACTAAGTAGATGGCCACCCAGGTGACCTTAGGCATTTTCTAACACTGTGTCTCAATTTTCTTAATATATAAAATAGGAATAATAATAGTACCAACTTCATAGGATCATTGTGAGGATTAATTTAGATGTATAGTCCTTAGAATACTGCCTGGTATTGTGTAGATAATAAATGTTAGCAACAATAATTATGATTTTTAATATTCAGATATATATTTTATTTAAAAGATACCTTATATATGATTTAAATAGCTTTAATTATTAAGTAATTTTAGATTATTTTTTGAGTTATATGTTAACAGCAATATAAGCTATCTTTTTCTTTCATCTAATTGATGTCAAAGGGTTAGAAAAAAAATAAGGACTTAGAATATTTGAGCCCACAAGAGAGTGCAAAATTAAATTACTTAATAATTAAAAAATTACTTAATAATTAAAGCTATTTAAATAAAATGATTTAGATAGCTTTAATTATTAAGTAATTTTAGATTTATAATTTTTTGAGTTTTATGTTAACAGCAATATAAGGTATCTTTTTCTTTCATCTAATTGATGTCAGAGGGTTAGGAAAACCAAAAAGCATTTAGAATATTTGGGCCCACAAGAGAGTGCAAACATGCTACCTTTTCTTCAGACTGTTTCCTTAAAAATACTGATCTTTCAAAAAGTTAAGTATTATTTAAGATGTTTTATATTTTCTGGATTAAAAGCCTATTATTTAATTTAAATATTCTCTATAATAGATTATTCAGCACAGTAATATGACCAAGATCTTTAGAACTCCTAGAAACTTGGCTTTGGCCTGTTGTTGGGAGTAGAGGGAGGCACAAAAGTCTATGGAATGTCAACTGAAAACCCGAAATTTTCTATGTTCTAAAACTGAGGAGACAAACGCAAAGTCAGTAGGCTTATATCCTACTTAGATCAACAGGGTCAAGACTCATGCCATGGCATGGACTCTGTCAATCAGAAAGAATAGAGCAAAAGTTCAAACCTACTGAAGGTCCTGGCTTTCCTCTTATCCCTGGTGGTCCTGGCAAACCAACAGCACCCTAAAAGAAGAGAATAATAGAGAGAAGAGAAAGTTATTATACCACAAAAGGCAGATATACCACTGTTTACAAGCTGCCAAAAATATTCATGAAAGTATGCTAAAACATTGAGAAAAAAGTTTCATACAAGAACCTAAAACCATATTGATACCATATTCTAACAAAATACATGGGTAAAATAATGAGCACTTCTTTCTTTTGAATTTATACTTTTTCATATTTCCATAAAATTAATGGTATGAATGTTACCTTGTCTCCAGGATACCCTAGTTCTCCTAGCTCTCCTGCAGTGCCTTGTTCACCCTAGAAAGCACAATTTCATGCAAAGATACTTATGTATCACAAACATGGCAATATTATAAGAAAGCAAATACTCATTACAGAGGAATAATTTCTTTATTTTTCTTACTTTTGAGGAAAATTAATATAATTGATACCACAAATTAGACCTCATCAATAAAAACAAAATATTTCATAAATTTTGTTCACTCAAAAGCAAAAGACAAATGTCATAAAAATTATTTTTATGATAATATTAATATTTAAATCACCTTATCACCTTTGAGTCCAGGTAGTCCTTTATTCCCTGAAAGGCCCTACAAAAAAAGGTGACATTCTGTGATATCATAGAGATATTAAAGGGAAATATCCATTATACAAATAGAACCATACCACTGGGCCAGGAATTCCAGGAGGTCCAATTGGTCCCACAGGGCCAACACTGCCCTGAAAAGGAGTAAGAAAGAAATGCATCATTAAGCATTCATTAGGATTAGAAAGAAAATGTGGCAGAATTAATAAATTAATGAGCCCAAAACAGTCATTTCACTAAGCTCCTACATGTGCTGTGTTCTTCAACAACTTATTTTCCTCTCCACATTTATAAATCATACCAATCTTTCAAGATTTAGTGAAGTCCATTATTTTCTCTGAAACATTTTCATATTTGTCTAGTCCACAGAGATTCTTTCCTCCTTTCAGCTCCTGTAATATTGTCCATGACATTCATCTTGCAATATTTCTCCAACTAGATGACATCTTTAAAAAATATTTTAGTGTCATGCTCCCAGGAAGTAGTTAACAGATACTTCATTTGATTGTCTTCGAGCTTTATTTCACCCACTTATTCAGCAAATATTGATTGAGCAGTTACTATATATCAGACATCCTAATGATTTGATTTTATGATTTCAAATTTGCAGAATGAGAAAATTTATCATCACTTCAGGGATAAACTCAGAGGCAAACAAAAGGCTCCACTCTTCTGGGCTTATCTCGTTTATTCGTAATTTAATATTTACTAAGCATAATATGTACCAGACACTGTTGAAGAAAAAGAGGAAAAAAGACATAATCTGTAACATCAAGGTTCTCAATTGAATCTCTAATTCCTCAAAAACATTACCACCTTAACTCCTGCAAGCAAGAGACTGAGAAAAAAACTCCTGTAATATATCATCTTAGACGACAAAGGGCAATAGCAACATAATGGTATGAAAGAAAAATTTGAAAAAAATAGCACTTCTTGGTGGTTTGGGATCAGGTAAAATTTCTGTGTCACTGAGGTCTTATTTTCCTTCTTTCTCTCATTACCTTTCTTTGCCTGGCTTCCGTATCACTCTTTACACTGGAAATGTAAGTTAGTTCACACTTCTCTTTTTAGTTTCCGAATGGAATGTTAAGGAACTCTTAAGGTTGCATTTGTGAAATGCCTTGTAGTTAGAATTCGAATTTCTTAGGATAGCATCCTAGGCCCTCTCTATCAGGCTTCCATCAATCTTTCCAGCTTCCTTTCCTTCCTTTGTCCTCATCTCCCTACCCCTTTACTTCTCCCTCCCCCAAATCCTACATTCTGGCTGCAGTGGACTGTCTTCCATTTTCTGAACATGCTCTCCCTTATCAAATTCTCAGAACTTTTGATGAGACAGTTATCAGTACTAGAATGCCCTTCAACTACATTACTTAGTACAAGGCACTGTATTTTTTTTCTTTCTTACTAGTTTATGCATTTTGTGACAGCAGAATCATGTTTAATTCCTTTTTTAATTTCCCAGACCCAACATAATAACTGGCATATAATAGTTATGAAATAAAGTGTAGAATGAATACTGAAGGGATTAATTTGGAATGGCGATTTCTAGAGCTTGATATCCTAACATAACAGCATTTCTAATAGTCTATATTTATATAATACAAATTTCAGAATGGAAAGTATGACATCCTACTGATGAGTCTTAAAGTCTGTGAAATATAGCTAAGGTAAATTATTTCCAACATGTTTAATCCTGAAATATATGACACTGTTAGAGGCAAAGGGTAATATTTTCCAACAATAGATATGTAATATTAATACATCATGCTTGTAATTTCAAATTATGTCAATAGGAAAAGTTATGCTTATGATTACAGTAGCTCATTTGTTCAAAGTTCATAGCTTTAAACTTATGATAGGTTAGAAAAATACAAAAAAAATCTCTGTTTGGAAATTATGCAAAAACAAATCCAAGTAAATATGGAAAGAAATATCTTACACACAGTAAATCTTTCTTTATGTCCTGTTGTTTTTTAATAGATAATATAATATTCTTAACTTTTTTCAGTAAGTATATTAGTGGCATCTTCAGATGAATGTACTTTATATGTATAATATCTTATTTTTACTTTTCAGTGACTCTACAAGAAAAATCACATAATAGTAAGTATTGGCATACATAAAAATATATCATAATGAACTCAGGAGAATAAAGAACTATGAAGTAAAATTGCATAATATGGAATCAGAATTTCCAAGAAATAGCATGTCACAAACGGAGTGGAAATCCTAGTCCTGAGAAACCATAGCTTTCTGAAAGCAATTCAGTTCTCATTTCTACAGTTCTACAATTCAGTTCTTCAGTTCTCAAAGTCCTTCAGCATTCCCTATCTACCAACTCATCTTCCATGAGAATGTGGAACAGACAGAAGAAATACTTTCGTGCAAAGGAACTTTGTTGAGGGTGTTTGGGATATAGCATCAGAGACAGAGGAGCGTCCCACACAGTTCCTCTGAGAACTTCTGAGTTAAAGTCAAAGAAATAGACCTTAAGAAAAGTTATTTTATTAAAAAGAGCAGTCACTGGCCAATTAGGGGTTCATATAAGTATCCTGTAGAAAGAACTGTGAGTTCTACCTGGTGCTTTTCACTCACACCTATCATACTCACACATGATATGCACTGTCACTAATTAGGAAAGCATATGACAATGACAACCAACTGTATGGAAAGAAATAATTTAGATAAAGCCATATCATCTCTTAGCAGAAACTATACCTGCTGGAAAGGAAGAGCTGAGAGATAAAGCAGGGGCTGCTGCTCTGAGCAAGCAGACAAGCTGTTTACTATGAAATATAAAGATTCTTCTTAATCCTTCCCAGTTACTTTCGAAACCTCAGTTCCTTCCATTCTGCTCCCAACCCCCTACTTCCTATGCTACAATCCCATTACTCCTCTTTCTATTCCAAAACATTCATTTTCCCCTTATCTTCTTTGTATTTGAAAACAGCGTTTTCTCCTATCTAAAGAACCCTTTCCCCTCACCCCAATTGATATATAATCTTCAAGATACAGCCCCAAAAATATCTCCTTTGTGAAGCCTACTCTGACTTCCTAACACAAATTGCTCCTTTCTCAGTAGTTTTACATTTAGTCCGTTATAGCAGTAATCACACTATATGACACTACTTATTTTTCCTTCTATGCCATTAAATTGTAATGTTGCCAAAAATAGGAATCTTAACTTATTCATATTATTAGGCCTAGCAGCTAGTTCAGCTATTTAGTAGGTCCTCACATTGTTTTATTTTTAAAAAGTAATGAATGTAAAATGGAAGTAACAATAACTGCTTTATCTACTTTACAACTCATTGAGGAGCAAATAAGATACGTATGTGAAACTACTTTGAAAAGTAGAAAGGACCACCTGTATCAATTTAGAACAGATGAAGATTACAAAAATGACTCTTAGAATTTGATATGTTTTGGCTGTGTCCCCACCCAAAATCTCATCTGAATTGTAGTCTTCATAATCCCCATGTGTCAAAGGCAGGACCAGGTGGACATAATCAGATCATGGGGGAGGTTTCCTTCATGCTGTTCTTGTGATAGTGAGTGAGGCTCACAAGATATGGTGATTTTATAAGCTGCTGGCATTTCCTCAGCTTGCACTCACTCTGTCTTGCCGCCCTCTGAAGAAGGTGCCTTCCACCATGACTGTAAGTTTCCTGAGGTCTCTCCAGCAATGCAGAACTGTGAGTCAATTAAACCTCTTTCCTTTAAAAATTAACCAGTCTTGGGTATTTCCCATAATGGTATGAGAACGGACTAACACAGTAAATTAGTGCTGCAGAGAACGGGGTGCTGCTATAAAGATAACTAAAAATGTGGAAGTGGCTTTGGAACTGGGTAACAGGCAGAAGTTGGAACAGTTTGGAGGGCTCATAAGAAGAAAGGAAGACATGGGAAAGTTTGGAACTTCCTAGAGACTTATTGAATGGATTTTGCCAAAATGCTGATAGTGATTTTGACAATAAAGTCCAGGTTGAAGTGGTCTCAGAGCAAGATGAAAAACTTAACAGGGACTAGAATAAAGGTGACTCTTGCTAAGCTTTAGCTAAGAGAATAGTGGCATTTTGCCCCTGTCCTAGAGATCTGTGGAACTTTAAACTTGAGAGAGATAATTTAGGATATCTGGCAGAAGAAATTTCTAAGCAGCAAAGCATTCATGAGGTGACATGAATGCTCTTAAAAGCATTCAGTTTTATGCATTAACAAAGAGATGATTTGGAATTGAAACACGTTTAAAAGGGAAGCAAAGCATAAAAAAGGTTGGAAAATTTGCAGCCTGAGAATACAAAATAAAAACCAATTTTCTGAGGAGAAATCGCTGTAGAAATATGCGTAAGTAATGAGAAGCTGAATGTTAATCCCCAAGACAATGGGCAAAATGTCTCCAGGGAATGTTAGAGGTCTTCACAACAGCCCCTCCCATCACAGGCCCTGAGGGCTGAGAGGAAAAATGGTTTTGGGGCTGGGCTCAGGGCCTTACTGCTTTGTGCAGTCGCTGGACTTGGTGCCCTGTATCTTAGCTGTGGTTAAAAGGGGCCAACACAGAGCTCAGGCTGGTGCTTCAGAGGGTGCAAGCCTCGAGCCTTGGCAACTTACACGTGGTGTTGAGCCTGCAGGTGCACAGAAGTCAATAACTGAGGTTTGAAAACTTCTGTCTAGATTTCACAGGATATATGGAAATGCCTGGATGTCTAGGAAGAAGTTTACTGCAGGGGTGATGCGCTAATGGAGGATCTCTGCTAGGACAGTGTAGAAGGGAAATGTGGGGTCTGCGTGCCCACACAGAGTACCCACTGGGGCTCTTTCTAGTGGAGCTGTGAGAAGAGGGCCACCATCTTCCAGGTCCCAGAATGGTAGATCCACCAACAGCTTGTACCGTTCATCTGGAAAAACCACAGGCATTCAATGCCAGCCTGTGAAGGCAATGCGGAGGGGGTCTGTACCCTTTAAAGCCACAGGGTGGGCTGCTCTAGGCTGTGGGAACCCACCTCTTGCATCAGTGTATCCTAGATGTGAGACATGGAGTCAAACTGAGATCATTTCTTTAAATTTTAATGACTGCCCTACTGGATTTCAGACTTTGATGAGGCCTGTAGCCCCTTTGTTTTGGCCAATTTATCATATTTGGAATGGGAGTATTTACCCAATGCCTGTACCCCCATTATATCTAGGAAGTAATTAACTTGCTTTCAGTTAAGATAAATAAGAAACAAGCAGAAAAGTAGAGGTAGAGTGTTGCAGGTAGACAAACACGTGCAAAGACCTTGTAGCAAAGATGCTGTGTGCCATCTGAGAATAAACAGCTTTGTTATTATACAAATAGTATGTCATGAACATGTGGATAAGAACCAAACCAGACTAGACATCTTGGGCCACATTTAAAAATTTTGGTCTTAATCTAGAGAGTAATAACAGAAGCTTTTTAGCTAATCAACTCCATGCTAATAGATTAAATAAAAACTGCATTAGGAGCGTCTTTGGAATCTAACTTCTTTTGCCTACTTCCTTTCTTTACGCATTGACCAATACTTACAGGTTTAACCCCATTCTAAGTTCTCAGAAGAAAACAAAAACAAAACAGTCAATAGTGTTCCACCATCACACAGAGTTTCTCGGAAAAGACTAAAGAAATCTCATAAGGTCGATAATACACATTTTAAGGTAGTATAAGTTTTAAGGTAGTGGTACAGCCCAACAGAATTCTGTAGTCTGGATTTAGATCACCTGGCTTCAAATCTGGGCTCAAACACTTAGAAGCTAAGTAGTCATGGGTTGGTCTGAGAATGGAACGACTTAACAATTGTGGCTAGTCCACTGAAAATAGTAAATAAATGCGAGGCACCCTCAGTAATTTTATTATTGCTATTACTCAAATCTTACCATGATATTAGAGAAAAGTTTAAATGTTTCAGACTTACACAGGTTCTTTGACTCTAAATCCTATACTCATGTTTTCCTAAGCTGGTAAGTTAAAGCTCATGCTCACTCAAATTTTACCACAGTTCCAATAACTGAGCTCCCGACTTACTTATTTTTCATTTATTTGATTTTTTTAGAGAGATGAGGTCTTGCTTCATCACCCAGGCTGGAGAGCAGGTGCACAATCATAGCTTACTGCTGCCTCTAACTCCTGGGCTCAAGGGCTCCTCTTGCCTCAGCTTCCTAAGTCGCTGAGACTATGGGTGTGCTCTACCTCACTCAGCTAATTAAAAAAAATGTTTCAGCTTTATTTTTTAAAACCTTTTTTTATTTAAGTACAGAGAATTCTTTCCTATGGAAAAAGCTAGCACAATCACATATTTGAAAGGAGAAACAACAGGTACTGAACCCGAGGGAAAGGGCAAAGGCAGAGTGTGCCAGCACCAGCTTGGAGAATCCACAATTCCACCTCCTATCCAAGGTAAGTTTCCCAAATAATATATAAACAAGCGGCACATTATACCTTTAGCCGTCGCCTGCCCTTTCAAATATCTGGTCTACATGAAAAGACAAAGAGGAAAGGCCAACACAAAAACAAAAGGAAACAACAACAAAATGCAACCCTCTCAAGAACAAAAGAAAAAAAACCCAAAATCTTTTTTACTACACAGGTATAAGGTCAAAAGCTTAGAGTAGTGTCCCCTTTAAGCCATGTGAGAAAAGCATCCACAAAGAGCCTTAGCAAGAATTTCTACTCTGAGGATTTGTAATATGCTGAAGACACAGCCCCGGGGGTGCTGCTTCCATTTTGGAGGCTACCAACTAGGGTGGAGAATCAGTGAACAGCAGGTCTCATGCACCTGGAAATCACCAGCCAAATGTGCACTGGTGGCCTGGTGGAGCATGGCTGGGTGACTGTCTATCCCCAACACTGAACCACTCCTACCCTAGATGACCTACTTCTTAGGTCCATCTCATTTTTCACAAAAGAGCTGGAAGTCCACATTTCTCATTCATCACAGAACACGACATAGCACACACACACTAATATCCTTGGTCATCAAAGGCCATTTCCAATAGACCCTCAAACCCAGGCTTGCTGAAAGTGAAAAGGGACAAATGTAGATCTGAGGGGCAGTCTGCAGTCACTTGGCAGAAGGGAACCAAATGGCAGGGAAGGGCTCCACCAGAGCTGCCATGCTACCACAACGGGCCAGGCTAATTTTCTTTTTTTTTCTTTCTTTTTTTTTGTGGAGCTGGGATCTCATCATCTTGCCCAGGCTGGTCCCAAACTCCTAAGCTCAAGTAAGCCACCTGCCTTGGCCTCTTAAAATGCTTGGATTACAGGCAGGAGCCACCATGCCCAGCTGTGATTTCTTTGATCAAGCTGTCACCTTGTGCTTTGCGACAACTAAAGGAAAGAAGACTGAAAGAAAGGATATCAGTATACTGAACAAACATTTGAACTCCCATGTTTTGCAGCACTATTGACAATAACACAGAAGCAGCCTAAGTGTCCCTCAATAGATGAATGAATAGAGAAAATGTGGTACATGTACGCCATAGAATATTATTCAGCTATAAAAAAGAACGAGATTCTGTCATTTGCAACAACATGAATGGAACCGGAGGTCATTATGTTAAGTGAAATAAGCCAAGCACAGAAAGGTAACTAACACATGACCTCACGAATATGTGGGAGCTAAATATATGAGAAGAGTAGGGGTAAGGAATATAAAAGGGATGGTTAATAAGTACAAAAATACAGTTAGAATGAATAAGATCTAGTATTCCATAGCACAACAGAGTGGCTATTTCTAACAACAGTTGATCAAAGATTTCAAAATAGAAGAGTGAAATTAGAATGTTCCTAACGCAAAGGAATAATAAGTGCTTGAGATGATACAAGCACCAATTACTCAAATTTGATCATTACACATTTTTGCTTTTAACAGCGTATCACATGTACCTCATAAATATGTACAACTATTACGTATTAAAAATAAAATTTTTTTAAAAAGGAAAGAATTGGTCTACTATGGTCTACTATGTCTTATGCTTTGGAAGAAACTTTGTCTTAAGTATCCTTTAGTGCACAGGTACAAATACATACATACATACGGGTCTACAAAAATATATCTTTTTTATCATAAAATATAATTAATTTTTTGACTTATACTACCGGTCTAATTATTCATATCTGGTTGAAAAAACATTTAAGCAAGGTTGATAACCAACAATGACAGTAAAACTTGTCACTTTCCTAAGTTTTTAAAACACATCTAACACATATAAATTGCACAATAAAATATTTTCTTAAGAATGATGATATTTAGTGATACTTACTCTAAGCCCAGGAAACCCCAGAGGACCAGTGCCACCTACAAGTCCCTATTGTAAAAGAAATGTGCAATACTCATTAAATTTGATTCCCACCTACTAAGGGTATTTCTGAAGATAAAGACAAAACTTTCTAGCTAAGAATACATCAGAATGTACCTTCTACTACAGCTAACTTCTAAAACTCCCCTCATCTTATGTGTCCTCTTGAGAAGTACAAACTTATGGTGGCAGTTTATGTCCTTCACAAGTACCTTTGGCTCCATGCTTTTGGATGCCAGAACTACCCCTAGCTTAAGATTAGTTTTCTCTGCCCCCTGTGTATTTAACCAAGGAAGTAAATCCCATCAATAACCAACATTGTTACACATAATTAGGCTCTCTATTCTATGAAAAGACAAGTGGTCAGTATGAAGGATTAGAAAAACATTTTCAGACAGTATAAAACACTACTGAGTCTTTTGAAGTACATTATATAAATTCTCTAATCTTCACTTTTCTCATTAAAACAAATAGCAATATTTGTTCTCATCGTAAAAATCACAGTAAAAATTGTCATATGTAAAAGCATTATTAAAATGTTTGAAATTTTCAACACTGTTAAAGTATGTATATATCATATTTTAATTATCATTATTATTTTTTCCAGCTGATTTGTGATTGATCTTTTGAACTCATTGTCATTACACTTTATAGTCATCAAGATAATTTCTAGTTCACTTTATGTCACTGTCACATTATTTATAAGGTACAAGGTACATGAATGGCCTTCTTTTTGGCATTTCAAATTCTGTTTCAAAACAAAGGCAGCGAATATACTACAGAGAATTATAAACCAGTAAACTAAATATATCCATTTGACTCTTGCATTTTAAAGATTTTAAAAACTCAAAATGCTCCTGAAGAAGCATTATTATATTACATTTTAAATGAAGAACAGATTTCAGAAAGAAAACATTAAATATTCGAGTCTTAACAGACTTTATGAATAGGTAACTGACAAAAATTATGTAAAATGGCTTCACACTAGGTATACAAGTACACAAATGGCATTAAAATACATGACTAAATAATGTTTACTTCATTATGCTTGAAATGGGAATTTTCTTAGAATCATGTGCAAAAAAAAATGGTAAACATTCCACTTAAAACATCATTCAAGTTTTTAACAACTTATTTGAAAATTAGTTCTACTCTTATCTGCTAAGATTTATAACAAATGAAACCTTGGCTAAATTCACTGAATTAGCTAATACAGTTTTAATTTGGAAAGAGAAGTAAAAAAAAAAAAAAACTATTTTAAACTCTTTATGCTAGTGATTTACTTATGTGTAATTATTGGAACTATTCCCAATTTAGGCTACAGAGATTTTGTGCTTGGTTCTAATTCACTTTAAAATCTTACAAAAAGAACATGTGAATGTCATAGATTGGGGAACAGCTATTGGATACTTTTTAAGGGCAAAAAATAAAGCTTTTTCTACCTAGTCCCCAAAAATAGCAATCTATCATCATTCTTTGATGATATAATTAAACCAGTTTTAGAATGATAACTCTTTCTCAATCTGAACATTGACAGCTGAATAATCCCAAAGTAGAAACATTTTCTATAAAACACTAAGAAGTAAGGTGGATCAATGACAGATTTGAATCCAAAGAGCAATCACTGAGTATACAATTTTTACATAAGGCTTGTTAATACTTTCACGTATAAGAGCCAGCATTGTGATCATATATTTTAAATATTTTTACTTAAGCAGTTACACCTAACATTGTCAAAATAATTAATTTTAATGATTGACTGTCATGATAAAATTTGAAATATTTTTGGCTTATTTCTCATGGTGAAAAATTGCGAAATGGAATGTGCATAGTGGTGTCGTGGTTGTTTTTCCAATAGTGTTTATTCACAAATACAATAATAAGGACTGTAAGTGCAGTGGCATGAAGTATGAATGATGTTAAGACTGCAAGGTTGGACCAACATAATGTACTCACAGGACTGCCATCAAGACCAGCAGGGCCTCTGTCTCCAAAGTCACCTGGAAAACCCTGTCACAGGAAAAGAGTAAGAATGTCAACATATATAAAGAATTCATTTTTGCTGTGTTCTCTAATAAAGAATTTAGTAATAGAAAATATGTATTTCCTATCTCCTAACCTGTAATGTAACAAACATTCTTTTGCATAACACACAATTGATTTTAAATACAATATTTCAAAAAATACAATATTTCTATATTTTATAAAAATTATTTTATGTACCACATAACATATACAGAAAACTAAATTGGAGAAGTTTGTTCATCATACATAAAGAATCACCATATGAAAGGAAACATGATGAAGATTTCTGGCTGAACAATCTTCAGTTATCTCTGCTATTACAAATTGTTCCTATACTCACCCCATAGAAAATAAACTAGCAAGTATTATTGGGAACTTACCACATGCTAAAGGTTTTATACACATATATACACACTTCATTTCAACTTCATAACAGATCTATTCAGTAGATACTAATATTCTCACATTGTCTTTGAGGAAGTATAGCACAGACAGTGTAAGTCACTTGCTTGAGGTTAGACCACTGAAGATGCGTGGAACTGAGATGTGAATGGAGGCAGACTGATTCTAGAGTGCATGCATTTTCTACTGTGCTATACTGAATACTTTAAATCATCATTCCAAGACATACAAGTAAAACTAAAAGTCCTTTAAGTACACATAAATACTACAAACTTAAAATGAGGTGAAAATTAAAAGATTCCCAAATGCCTATTGAGAATTCTACATGGTAAAACTTTGAAGGATGGTAAAATAACAAACCTTCTCACTATAAATTTTATTGTAAAATAACTCAGTGATCAGCCATTTTTACCTTGTATTACTATAATTTTTCTCTAAAGATTTACCATTCCTCAACTTTAAAGCTCACTTAAGAGGCTTTTTAATAAAAATGTTTATAATACTTACTATTATAAACATTTTCATAATATTCATTTACAAAAATTCCTAGGAAAAACAAAAATAAAAGTTTATCATTAGATTCTTATAATCTATTTAGGCAAGTCAGTATTAAATATTATGTTTAATAGACTGCCAAAAATTACTGGTTCCCAGAGCAAATATGAGTAGGTTAAACTTAAAATATAGTTTAACAATGAAAAAATATACAATGTTCCTAAAATATAGTTAACTCCTACTAGAAGCAAAGTTTTTCTTATTCTGTAATCAAAGGATAATGTAAAAACCATCTGTGTAGTCAAACATATTGTAGCCATACTCCCTTCAAAGTCAGCTGAAGTTCAAGCAAGCGTTTTTACTTGTCTTTGGAAGTCAAATTCTGTTGTCAACAAGCTTGGAAATCTGCAATACATTATCCTATTCAGTATGAGCTAAGATATCTGAAAGTATTTATGATGCACAGGTAATGGAAAAAGTAGAAGACATATACTACAGTAAGTCTGAAACATAAGAGATGATTGATTTTTTTAAGAGAGATCATAAGTAGGTTTTCCAGAAACCTCAGTGAAATAATAAAGTATAGGGGACACACTGCATGATTCCATTACCGTGTAATGTCCAGAATAGGCCAATTCACAGGGACATAAAGTAGATTAGTAGTTGCCTGTGGCTGGTGATGTGGGAGAGGAATGGAAAGTGATTCCTAATGAGTACAGGATTTCTTTTGGGGGTGAGGAAAGTGTTATAAAATCAGATACTGTGATGGCTGCACAATTCTGAATATACTAAAAACTGCCAAATTATGCATTTTAAAGGTAAATTTTATGGTATGTGAATTATATCTCAATAAAGTTGTTCTTAAAAAACAAAGAATCAGCCTGAACAAGGAGCGGGATTGCTGAAAACATCTTCGGGAATTCGCTAAGGATTGCTTAAAGAATGCGTTGTTCTCCCCAGTCCTTCCCAGTCCCTTGCATCCAGTGGAAGAAACTCCTCCCTAGCTCACCTTTTCATAATTAGTCATTTCTCCCCATTTAGGAGAGGGAAGATGGGAGAGAGAAGAGGGGAAAGAACTGTGATAAGTTCTTCACTTATCACAAAATAGGTACTTTCTACAACCAGCATAAAAACTTTGAAATTAATTTCAACTTCTTATTCTTCTGGTAGTTCACAAACATGTATATTAGTTGTTCAACTTGACTTTACCCCTGAAATAATTTAGCTGAATGAGTAATATCTACTTTAAATTTTTAATGTAGTTTTCATTATTATTATCATCGTAGAGATGGGGTCTCACTTTGTTGTCCAGGCTGTTCTCAAACTTCCAGCTTCAAGTGATCCTTCTGCCTCAGTCTCCCATAATGCTGGGATTACAGGCATAAGCCACTGTACCCAGCCCTTGTGTATTATTTCTCTTCTCACTTTATTACTCATTAAACATTTCATTTTAATTTTCTATTCTAGATAGAGACAATTTATTCCTTTAATCTTTCTTATATGGTGATTATGTATCAATTTTTGAAATAATTTCTATAAAATCTAGATGCTTCTTGTTTTATGAACTATTACACAGTTAATGCCACAAGGGCATTATTTGGCTCTTTATTAGATACATAATATTTTCTTTTAAAGAATATCATACCAATGTTTTATATTGTTGAATATTTCATTATTTATTCAGTTGTTTTTTAATGCTAATAGCTGCATTAATATTTTTTAAGACAGATGAGGTTCTATATTGTTTTAATCATGAATCTAAATGTTTGTAGTCACATAGCTTCATTGCCAAAAAATAGTCTTCAAGGGTGGTTGTGAAATATGGAACAGCAGTGACAAAATACATACTTTTCCCTTTAATCTTAGAATACAAAAGATGGGCTCTATAATTTCTTTCTCTAGTTGAAAAGAATGTTGAAGAATGAAATATTTTGTTATATTTGCCTGGTAGAAAATTATAATCATTAATTTAAATCAAATTGTGTTTTCCTAAAAATACTCTCACATTGCCAAAGGACATAATGGCCATTTTCCAGGATTATCATGCAACAGAGAGAGGAAAGCTCAAGAGATTTTGCTTTTCTTGCTGTTTGCCAGTTTCATGAATGCGGCCTTCATCTTATAATGAGTATGCCAGAGTCGCATTGTTGCTTCTGTGTTGTATGTCATTCTCTTTTCCACATTTTGATTGTTTTGATCAGTTAAAACATTTTATGTGATAAAGAGTATGATGTTTCAGGGATTTCAACTCATCTCTTCAAGGTGTGAATAATTTTATCATTTATTACCAATGATCAGTGTGGTGGACACTTCAAAGTTAATTTCCAGTGATTCCCATTTCCTGGTGTTCACACTTTTCTATGACATCCTCCCTCTGAGTGTAGCTAACAGCTATGACTTGCTTCATCTAACGAATAGTATATAGGAAAGGTTATGGGATATCACTGCCATGATTAGGTTACACTGTATAAGACTGTCTTAGCAGCCTAAAGATAGAGACTTCTCTCATGAGTTTGATGAAGTAAGCAGCTGTGTTGGAGAAGTCCATGTGGCAAGAAACTGTGGGTGACCTCTACAAACTGTGGGCAGTCTATAGGACTTGAGGGTGGCCCATAGCCAAGAGCCAGAAAAAAGCTAGAGCCTTCCATTCTACAACCTTAAGGTAATGAATTCTTCCTACAATCTGAATGGGTCTGCAAATAAACTTTTCCCCAGTAAAACTTCCAGATGATAATGCAGCCTGTCTGACACTTCAATTGTAAACTTAAGACCACAGCAGAAGACTCAGTTAAGTAACACCTAGATTCCTGACACACGAAAACTGCAAGGTAATAAAGGAATGTTGTTTTAAGCTGCTAAGTTTGCGGTGTTTGTTATGTATCAATAGAAACAGAAAACTAATTAAATTGGTAATTAACTCTTCTTTAGAGCATATAGAAAGTCTTATTTACAAATTTTACTGTAGGTAATGCTTAATATAAGTCTACTGTTGTTTCTAGTTTTTAAAAACTTAAGATCATCTCTGAAGATTTTCTACTGCCATCTACTTTCTATTGCAAATCATAATAAATTAAAAAGTATTAAAATTTTTGTTTTTAAAAAATTTGACCTAGTCTTATTAAATATGTATATTTTAAACTTTATCATTCTAGCATTTCATGTCCACCTGTTTCCAGTGTAAAAAAATCTTATCTTGCTTCATGAGTTTTGCGTCTATACCTATGTAAAGACAAATTTAATAATCATATGAACGGTTTAATAATGCAAAATGCTTGTCAGTCTCTAATGGCATCTGTTGCAAATATTACACTAATTCTATTACCTCAGGAACAATAAATCATAACAGAAATAAAAGATAATAAAAGCTTTGAATTACCAGCAAACAATATTTTTTATCATACAAGATTCAACTGCATTCATGCTGAGAGAAAAATCTCTTTCCTCTTATTGAAATGCTTCTACTGCCTGCTCGAACTCTTACTACAATCTTAAGCAGTTTCTGTTGCCAGCATCAGCAATGGTACCACTTACAAACCTTCAGGGCATTCAGACATGAAGATACAGGCAAGAGATGTGGAGAGGAATTTCTCTGAGGCCTAAACATCATTAAACTGTGGTACCCAGCCTCAGTGATGGACCTCAATGATCCTTGATTCCTGGTACTCGTGCTCTTATATACTCTAGACCCATCTTGAATTATGGTGGGCTTATGTGACCAAAAGAATATAGAAGTGACAATGTGTGATTTCTGCAGCTAGGTCATAAAGATACTACAGCTATCACCTTGCTCTCATGGACCACTCACTTTGGGGGAAGCGAAAGCTATGTTCTGAATACACTCAAGCAGCACTGTGGAGAGATCTCCATGGGGAGGAAGTGAGCCTCCCAGCAACGACTAGCACCAACTTGGCCAACAAGGGAGCCTCCTTAAAAACAGATCCTCCAACCCCCAGTCAAGCCTTCAGGTGACAGTAGCCCTAACCAAAATCGTAACTATAACTTCATGAATTAGAACCACCCAACTACGCCACTACCAAATTCCTGACCCACAGAAACTATAAAAATAATACATATTTATTGTTGTTTTAAACCACCAACTTAATTTGTTTCACAGCAGTAGATAGCTAATACATAGTAACAAGAGTAAACGTCTAGGATTATAGAACATGCAATGCCAGTGCTAAGTGCTGCATCCTGAATGACAGAGGCACTCAAGTATTTTTTAAAAACTCAAGTATTTTAAATATATGATATGCAGGGTCCTCTACAACTCAGAGCCCAGAGCAAGGTTCTCTGTTGCCTGGGTCTAACAATGGTACTATTATCAAACATGGTAGTTATTAAACACTAAGACCAAAAGAAGTTTATTAGACTTGATAGGCGTGAGTATGTGATATTAATATTTTAGATCACTCACAGATAATACACTTGGTAGTATATTTAAATATGCTTAAACAGTGGAAAATTTCTTGCTTAGTGTGTCCAGTAAAAGCATTATTTTCCTAGCTCCACAAATACCTTTTTTAAATGTATATAAAGTAATTAGGAAAATAAGAGGACCAAGATAACCATAAAATGGTCACAATGACTACATTTACAGAATTTTTAAAAAACAAAAGCAATGTAAAAATCCTTCTGGAGAAGATATTTTGTTCTTTCTAGAGGAAGGTTTAGAAACAACATATTTAATCTGAAGTAGAGATGAATAATAATTATCATAGAAGGTTATATACTAAACAGGCATTAATAATAAGTATTCTGTGATGACCTAATCTCTGCACCCTTCTTTTCCTCGCAGCGAAGACAATTTGATCCATACTCAGGGTAAACCCTATCCTCATAATTGTGACTAATTCTAAACTTCAGTAGAAATGTGAGTAGGTCTGGCCCAATTCATGGAGATTTGGCATCAAGGCAGGCTTAAAGCTAACCTGGGCCTTAGTTCTCAGATCCAGGTTCTGGCCTTTTTCTTAAATACTGATTATCACGTTGTGCCCTTTTTCTTGTGTCCAAAAACAAGATGTGGTATACAACATCACATTCTATCTCTCAATAATAAGGGTCCCACCTTATTCTTGTTATTTGCCCTCATAGAGAATATAATCCCTGAGCCCAATCCAGACCTAACTGCCATATATGCACTCACACTTATGATTTTGATAATCTAGAAGGCTCTCTGAGTTGTCCCTTATGTTATCCACCCTGAAGATGATCGCCTACCTAAATTCCCACCCATTGGTGTCACATCTCTATAAAATCAATCATGTTCAGCCTGGACTTCCCCCAAATCATAACATGTAGTTCACTGAGTGTCTGTCTTCTTAGTGTCTATGCCAACCTTGTGGTAGTGTTAATTCAAAGTCCTGCAGACTTCCATACATCCTGTCATATTATATTTAGCCAAATATATTTACTACAGACTATGCCCAGTAAAGTAGGATCCAGAAAATACATTTTTCCTGAAGGAGGCAGAATTACTTAAGAAATAACAATTTTTTCATAATGTTCTAGCAAGAGTTGTACTTTATGATCAAACTAATGGCATTCTTTTCCTAAAACAACAAAAAGCACTGTCTGTAAATTCTCCACAAAATGTATGCATCTGAAACGCTACTATGCAATATGTATTTAAGACTGTCTTGGGCTAAAGATAAAAACTAATAACAGATGTCCAACACCAGGATTTTATATTCTGAAATTCTAGTTCTAAATTTAGAAGCCAAAATACAGTTTATGTCAAATACACTCCTCTAACAGAAAAACACATTAGAAAAGAGGATCAGGCACTCCTGTCTATAGTTAGCAAAGTAAACGTCTCTGAAGTCTGGGTGCCTTAAGGGTGTTATTTTGCCCACCATTCTAGGCTGTGATATTTTTATCTTCATAGGAAGAAAACTAAGTACAGTTTTGCTTTTTGTCAAACTTTAAATGTAATGTGATTTGATTATTTATAATCCATTTCTAAGGGTCTGAAAAATTCTTTGAAAAGCATCAGTATTTTAAGAACAGTTTTTCAGGTACTGTTGAAAGTAACTGCCATCTCCAAGTTCATTTTACTTTTCAATCCTGGCAAGTCAGTTCTGGCATAAAATTTTTAGGTCTGTGGAGCCATATAAATTTGCATGGCTAACTTGATCCAAGATAGAGACTACTGATTACATCAAGCTGAGTGCTCTGTAAATGCTTTTTAAAAAAAGCTACTATAGAATTTCCCAATTGAGAGCTACAAAATAAAGTTTGGAAACTTTGCACTAAAAAGGAAGCTACTTGGAGTGAGATATAAGAAATCTGAAGTGAACAAATACATAAATCCTCTCTCCCTGCCTCCCCTATGTTTTTTTAAACAGGATTCTTCTTTTCTGTTATGAATCAATATACGACCTTTTAAAGAATCTGGTTCACATCAGATACGTTCCATGAAGATTCTTAAAGACATTAAAGCAGCTAAAACAAAACTGTAGCAGTTCTATGGTGTTTAAAGGCTCCTGACCAATAAAGATTGTCTACTACCTTGTTTTTTCCTGAAATCCCTTGAGAATGAACTTGAGTTGAACTCAAATATCCACAGATAGAGAGCAAAAGGATGAATCAATAACAGCCTCTTGGGCTTCTCTATCTTCAAAGGTTAGTTTTATCGAAGGCAAAGAGAGTCCCAGGATATCCTCTAATATTAGTTAACAATAAGGGTTTTGATCCAGTTGTGACATATAGGGAGTGTGTACTCAAAAGCATGAGTACACACATATATTGACTAATATTAACTGTGATTACAGGAGGTCTTTGAAAATAATTGTTGTGATTAGTATGTACTTATGCTAAAATCCTGAAATCAAAAATGGCTTAAAATACAAGCAAGAAAAAAACATTTCAAATGCCAACAATATAGGACCAAGGAACAAGTGAATTTGTTAATACAACTATTTAAAAATAACATTTCATTCTAAAATATACCAAATTCCTAACAAAAACAGTTCTCCTACTTCAAACTAATGGCCTTGATTGTAAAAAGAAAGTGTGTTACAAATATCAAATCTATAAACACTGAATAAACATTTTATTTTGGGAAGAAATAATTTTCTGGGAAATAAGATTTAAGTGGAAATAAATGTTAGCACAAATGTTATATTTGAACATACAAATAATTACCTCTTAACCAAAATAATGTTATTCTAAAACCTGTCAATTTCAACTGCATTCATAAAATATTTATACTAAGAGAAGACAGCACTTATTTATAAGTCTATAATTTCATTAAAAGAAAAACACAGATACCACTAAGCTCATTCACAACAACTTAATTCCATGCTTTGTGTTTACTTAGGGAAATAAATGATTATTTGGCTAGCAGTATGAGCACATGATTTATAGCAACATCCTCCAAATGTAAAATTAATAACATTACTAACTTATTACACAATTTTAGATAAGACATTAACTCCATTACTGTGACTCTCTCTATATATATAATATGATTACTATTTTTGCAAACTATTCATACAAAACATGAAGCTTTACCACGCAGCTGAGAATCCAATTCAGTAGTTCAAAGAAACTTATCCTGAACAATATGTAGAAAGACCTGAACTCAGATTTTGAAGTTTTTCGTGGCTATGGCTTTCACTGTACTGACTGTCACACTGTTTCATATAATACATAAAACAGAAAGTGAAGTAAGTTACTAATTTCTGGCCTTAAATTCAGAGACTTAAAAAATCTATGTGTAAAATGTCAATAAAGCTTTATAGATTTCTCTAAAAATAACTACTATTATTCTATAAATTATATGTTGTAACTATTTAAAACTGAATCATACTCCATGCTCATAAGACTGACTATATCGCTCTACCTAAAATTTAAGGAAACCAGCTAACTTAAAACCCCCAAATCAAAACATATCATGTACCTCATAATTACATACACCTCCTATGTACCCACAAAAATTAAAAATAAAAAATTTAGAAAACATTACTTTAAATAATTAAGCAGAGGTGATACTTGTGATAAAGTACATCTTCTAATACTACTCTACTAATGAAAGTAAATGAAATAATGTGGTATCTACATAGAAGTACTACAATGAAATATCATTCCAAACTTCTAAATACCTCTCAAACCAGCAGAAAATTAAAACAGATTTTGACTTATGCAAAGCCGTGTTTCTCAGATACTGGCATGTTCAGATTTCAGCATTTTTAGGTTTCTATCACGTTCTTTCAAATGTATAGGTGTCACCCATGTACTTCATACTAGCCTGGAATCTTTTAGTTCTGCCACTGTATTTCACAATAGTACACATAATTTAATAAATTACCACAAGAACATGACCATATTCATATTCTACATACCTACTATTTTCTACATTAAAGTGAGTGAAAAGATTATCATAAGATCTTTTCCTTTTACTGTTATTAAAACTATAATAAATAATCATGATTCTCATGGAATTTGAACCATCTAAACCAAAATACAGAATCCTATGATGCATAATATCTTTTGAAGATGATTTTATTTATAATAAAGAGAAAGAATAAGAGGGGCATTTATAACATAGCATAATATATTAGGGACAGTCTCTGGGGTCAGCCTTGCCATAAGTTGACATGCAGCTGTAACTGCAACTGCATTTCACTCTAAGTATTCACATCTTCCTTATAAATATAGACAAATCATTTTGTGGTAAAAATGATAAAAAGTACATACAGCATACATAATATATTACAGCACTATAAAGACTTTTTACAATAAACATTAGTCAGAAAAAAATGAATATATGTGTTTTTCAAATGCAACTTTTCTAAAGATAAATCTATTACAAATGTGTATATTTTAAAAGCAATAAAACTTTGCAAATTTTGTAATAAAAAAGAACAGTGCAATAAAACAAGGGCCCCATAGTCATTTCATTCACTCTTTCCACTGTTTTCTTAAACTCCCTTTTACAATTCAATAGACTCCTGTTGGATAATTTTCTAATTCCCTCTGGATTACAAAACCAGAAGTTGTCTATAAAGTTCTCTGGATAATTTTATAATCCATTATAGAGTAGGAAACTAGAAATTACCTATAAGTTGCCAAAACCAAAATCAAGTTGTCTAAATGAGAGCAGCAATATTAGCAAGTGAAATAATAGGTGGTTATCTAAGTGATAACAGGGCTTTGAGAAAATACTCAATTTGCCCATCAATGTCTAAAATGGTGACACTGCAGATTAGCTATTTGCCTTAAGACTCTATTTATTTATTTTTTTGAGACGGAGTCTTACTCTGTCGCCCAGGCTGGAGTACAGTGGTGTGATCTCAGCTCACCGCAACCTCTGCCTCCCAGGTTCAAGTGATTCTCCTGCCTCAGCCTCCTCAGTAGCTGGGATTACAGGCACCCACCACCAAGCCCAGCTAATTTTTGCATTTTTAGTAGAGATAGCAATTTCGTCATGTTGGCTAAGCTGGTCTCGAACTCCTGACCTCAAGTAATCCACCCGCCTTGGCCTCCCAAAGTTCTGGGATTACAAGCATGAGACACTGGCATCCAGCCTTCAGACTCTATATACTTAAAATAATTACTAAAGGGTAAGGTAGCATTTTAAGCATTGGAAGTAATTTATATATTATGGCAAATGATTTTCTTGGTTCTTTTATTAATATCATACATTGATAGCAGAAGGATGAAAATTTGAAGATACAGAATGAAGAAAATAAGACTAAAGAAAACAAACCACCTACTGCCAATCTTTAGAATTTTAGATTAGAAATTGGATACCTAATAAATAGAAAGGTATTTTCTGTTGGGGTATGTGTATGAGGGCTAAAATGTTAAAAAAAAAAAATTGACATACCAATGTATTCAAGTATAAGAGAGTATAGTTAAATGAGATGGCATACAAAATACTCATCACAGTGCTTGAGAACTTAAAAATGGTGATAACAGCAATGGTGATGGCAGTTTCTACCATTATAACCATTATAAGATTAGCTTTTAAGTTAAAATAAATGCAGGGAAACAAAATGTCTGACTTATTTTGTATTTCTTGACAATTTGGTAGGTTTATCTTAATACATTAAAATCTTTAAACTTTAAAATAACTGTATCTCATTTTGACCAGACATCATGAAAAAACAAATCATGCCTCTTCTAAGCAGTGTGAGTAGAAGACAGAGCAGAAATATCTAAGCAGTAAGGAAAAGGATTCTGGATTTAGATTCAGAAGAGCTGTGCTCAACTGCTGATTTTACCACTTTTAGCTAATTGATCTGAGCAAGTCTTTTAACATCTCTAAGTTTTATTTTCCTCACCTATATTATGGTGACATTAATACTTACTCTGTTTTACCTTCAAGGAATATTGCAAAGCTTGAAGGATAAAATGTTTCAAAATGATTTGAATATTCTGGTGAGAGATGCAGTCCTTTAGTATTATCATTAAGATTTTATTCAGGTACACCAATTTTAGAAAAGCTGTTATGAAAATCTCCCTTTTTATCCTTACAGACTATACTAGCTTAACAAGGAGACCCTCAGGATGCTTCTCTGGATGACATTTTTCTCATTTGCTAACAAATCGGGTACTGGATGATGCCAAAATTTCCTCCCACCTCCGAAATTATTTTATTACCTAGTAAAATTAACTTTCCTTGATTTTATTAACCTGAAAATACAAGAAGCTGTAGCAAACTAATCTCTGAATTAATAGCTGAAGCAGGCATTTTAAACACCTCTAGAACATGAGGTTGAGCCTCTACAACATCTGGTCCTGCAGAATATGTTGAATAGTACTACCATTTGTGTTTCAAGTTGTTCACATATTTTCTGTGACATTTCAGCTCCTTCCCATAGAGATAAGGGTTTGCCCCACTGGTATAGTAAAAGGGTTAGAAGTGTTAAAAGTTGAGTTACTTTTTAACCTAAATTTTCCTTTATATTCTCAAGTATTATTTGATATACTATTTAAGGGGCAAAAATTAAAATGGAATGATTATAAACAACAGTAGCAAAAAGTATCTCCATATTTTAATAGGTAAGAACACATAACTAGGTTATGCTGCTTTAAAATGAACCTCAAAAAACACAAATTGAGATACCTGTCTCCCCTTAAAACCCTTCTTTCCACGGATCCCAGGAATGCCCTAGAATATAGAAAAGAAAAAGAAAATATTCGTTGAATGAATGAATTAGGCACTATAGATCTTTTTTCCCCCAATGTAAATTAATAAAGTATGCAAAAGACAGAAACAAATTGTTCTATAAACTAACATGATATTCAGAAAAGTCTCAATATATTAACTGAGGTAGCCACTTTCCTTCTTCAAAACAAAATTCTGCTTTTATTCAGGAATCCATCCCATCTGTACTTCCAAATGGAATCCTGACATTTCCCTAGAGATAGTTATTTGTCCAGAGATAGGCATATTACCCATGAAGGTCTTATTTTTCATGTCTAAGGGACAACGCCCTTCTCTCTGTCTTCCTCTCTCTGTCTGGATTACCACTGCACATTTAACCTGTGCACTGGCAATCTTGCAATAATATGGGATATGAGCCTTAGGTTAAAGAAAGCATTAGAAAAGGTAAAGCAGAGAGATGAATCTAGAGCCCATCTAACATATGGATTTCTGGTCATGTACGAAGCAGCAGGGTACAGTACTTAAGCATCCAGGCTTTGGAGACAGACAACCTTTGTCAAATCCTGGTTTTGCTCTTACTACCTGTAGAGTAATAGTCTAAGAATTGCTTTCTCCATGTGTCCCTCATTTTCTTCATCTATGCTGCGAATAACAATACCTATCATTCAATAAATGGTTTATACATAAAGAAGTTAATTCGTGTGTGTGTGTATATATATATGCATACACATGTATATTTAAAAGTTTACTTAAAACTTCATATATATACCTCTATAAAGAAGTTAGTTCATGTATATAAACCATTTATTGAATGTTATACATATGTACATACATTTAAAACATTTAATGTACATATATATATAACATTTAACAAATCATTTGCTATCATCATCATCATCATCATTAAAAATATCCTTAGGTTTAAGCCAGTTTGAATTGTAGTTTTCTGTTATTTGCAGATTAAAGCATCTTACTTGATACAATCACTTTGAGACCTGTAGACTAAGAAGTCTATAACAGTCATGTAGCCTGAGCTTAATAGTACATACAGACAAGTTAGAAGACATCATTGGTTGAAGTAATCCATTCACTTTCAAGTCAATAGTGCTTAAAAAATACTCATGTATCTGATCATCAAAAAAGAGTTCACAGGTGAGAAAGAGGACTCATTCATTAAGACTTTATGCATATTTACATAGTACAACCAACATTTTTTTTAGAAAAAGAATAATTTCTAAATTTTCAGTAGCTTTCCTAAATATCATTAAGAAGCCAAATAGTGCAGACAGAATTATATAAGCATTTTTCATATATATACATGTATATATGTATACATGTTTCATATGTATGTATGTGTATACACACAATATGCATGTATATGTACAATATTGACTCCTTGAAATGACTTTCTCTTTCCATTTGTTTTCAGGAGTGCTTAGCATTATTGTATCCTGTTTTCTTCTGCTTTTTTGTACTTAACTGTTTTATAACATAACACCCTTTTAGCTATATTATTCATAGTTTTAAGAATTTTGACATAGCCAAATAATATTAGGACATGGTACCCATAATGGGCCCAATATCAAGAACTTGTCTTGTATTCATATGTTGAGACACATCTTGATATTTTCATATAGACTGGTAAAAATTAGTGAGTGCGATTACAGCATTGTGCCTATTGATGGCTGGTGTCAATGCTGGGCTTAAGATCATTAAATCCAAGATGACATTTTACAAAGACATACAATTTTGGTTTATTAAATAATTTATGAGAAATAAGTTCATGTCAAAGGATCAGAAAAGGACTGTATCATGAGCAGCAGAGTAATTAACAATGTAAACTGGAATCATTGGGTCAAGAAGAGTAGATCAATTCTTTGCCTGGTCAATGAGATACATCACCTGTTAGCCTGCTGTAGTACATGAAAGTTAGGTGGCTTAGTTGTAGAATTCTGCTGAAGATATTTTTTGCTATTGAACAAAATAACCTGCTATGTTCACGAGGGGAAAATCTTTACCTCATCTCACCAAAGATGGCTAGACATTTTGATTATCATTACACTACATTTAAACTCTTTGATTATTTTTTCTATGCAGGGGCATTCACAAGTAATTACAATAAAATATAGTTTAATTTGCTCACTAAAAACTATATGTTTGAAAAATTTATTTAGCAAAGGATCTGGTTCACCTTCATTTGCAAAAATCACTTTCCAGAAATTAACATTTTGGCCTGAACTGCATTCTTATAATGATAGGGGTGAAGGCTGAATTCTGAATATGATTCTCTAATTTCAAATTTTATGACAATATACTAACATTATTCAATTCTACTGTTTTCAACTAATACTGGCAATGTAAATTAAGATATCAAAGAGAAATCACTGCATATAGATTGCATCTAGCACTGAAAATTAGATATGATGAAGCTGCAATGCCATAACTCTTATAAATAACTTCATTAATGTTTTTAAGTATAACAAACCATTTTGCAAAGGTTCCACCTTTACTTATAAGTACCCATATTTATGAACAGCTGTCTCATTCTTAAATTAAACAAAAATATATCTTCTGAGACTAAATTCTTTACTGTACATTGCTCTCAAAATCAAGACGTCAAGAATTCATACTCAAAGATAATGAATTATAAAATAAAAATTTCACAGATATTTTGAGATTTTGGCATGTATTTTTAAAATCCGAATTTAAAATATATTTCTATCATGTTACTTTCTTTTAACAAAATTCAGTAAGATTTTCAAAAGTCAAATTACATTTCCAGTAGGTGATTTTTCTTAAACTTGACTTGCTAACTCCGGTAAGATTACTTCCCTGACATCTGATTTTATGACCACCGTTGTATATTATCATAAGTATATCACTTTAGAAATACTATCTGGAGGGTATGGACTTACCCTTTCTCCTTCAGGTCCCAGTTGTCCTACTTCTCCAGGAGAGCCAATAAAACCCTTAAAACAAGATAATAATCTGTATATTATTTCATTTAAATATTCTCCCCGTGATTCTAAATAGAAGTACTAAACATTTTATTTGTAGTAGTATGAAATTATAAGACACAAGTGTGAATAACTTCTCCTCACCTAATTGCTTTTTTATCCAAAAGTTACAGATCAATCTTCCCATTAAAAAAATACACAAAATATAATTTAAGAAATGGTGACTAATAAAAATAAACCCAAATAATTTCCTTCACTAAATTTTGTAGTGGGCAGAAAATATATGACTATAATTAGCTAAAATTTAAGACAGAATGGAGGTAACAAAAGAATGTAAGTACAGTGGAGGAAGAGATACATTTAAATGTGGTAGGAGGCAAAGGCAATCAAAGAAGACTTCAAAGGGGACTGTCATTTGAGATAGGTCTAGAGAATAAGTAAAATCTTGATAAGCAGAAGCTTCAGAAAGAATGCTCCAAGAGCAATTAGGGTAAATAGAGACATAATAGGAAATTTTTGTTAATGGTAACAATTGGGGAGTATTTGTAAATAGTAATTGATCACATTTTATATAAAACATGCTTTGTGTGTAAGATGGTTTTATATGGAAAATGCTTTATGTGTAAGACCCATCCTGCCTTAATAAAGATTCTAATCTGGTCTGAGAAACAAGCAATACATATAAATAATAATGCAAGCTACTTCATTCTAACATAATTTAGTTATATCTCACTGTGGCAAATAACCCATTTCATCAGTTTTACAGATAAAGTATATGGTAGTTTGGGGGCTAGATTAAAGAGAGCCTTAAATTTCAGAATAAAAATTTTAGACTTCATATATTAGGCAAATGGAAGCTACTGATTTTAGGGAGTATGGTAGTGCACTGATGTTATGCTGTATTTCAAAAGTATTAATCTGTTGGTAGGATACAGCATACGGCCATGACAAGAAACACTGAATGTAGGCAAATCTGTTAGAAGGCTCTGTAAGCGGTCTGCATTTGAAGAATTATGGGGTTCAGATCACTGGTTCAACAAACATTATTTTAGTAGCCATTTTGTGTCAGGCACTGGGTTTATATAGATGCATATGAAAATCAGTGCCCTCAAGAAGTACACAGTTTATTAGAAAAGAGGGTCATACAAATAAATAATTGTAATATCATATGATAATTGTGACATGATTAAGTAATAGGTGATATGACAAATAGACAATCAGAACTTTGGGAGCAGAATGACCAATTTTGCCTAGAGAGAAGATTAATGATGCTTTACTTTCTGATGAGCAACATTTGAGCTAAGTCCTGAAGAAAAGAAAAGGCAAGGATAACAATATGCCACCAGTCCTCAATCAGAATGAAATGACACAGCATTTACAAAAAGTTGCAAATAGTCTGTGTGATTGGTAGGCAAGAGGTGACTTTGGAAAGGGTGGCAGGGGTCATTTAATGAAGAGTCTTTTTTATTATTATAGAAAATCTGCGATTTACACTGTGAGTCAAAAAAATTAGACACAGTTTTGATATAATCATATTTTCACTTAGATTACAGTGAGTCAAACAGGTCTTTATCTGTCTATAAGAATGAAGAGAAAGATGACTCTAAAGTTTACAGTTGGATTGATAGGCAAATGGTAACCACTGAAAGAAATATGGAAAACAAATAGAAAAGCTGAGTTTGATATAAAGAGGATGAGTTTTGTTAGTTATTTTGAATTTGTGGTTATAATGAGGTATTCAAATATAATTATTATGGCAGGTAGTTGGGAGATGTGAGGTTCAGAGACAAAGCTCTTAGAGAAAAAAGTCTGAAGGACAGATATGTCTGAAGTCTTAAAGATAGACTAAAGCTCTGAGGAGAAAATAATAGGAATTATCACTAATCAGACAGAAGGTGAAATAGGGGTGTGAGAGAAGAGCAGTTTTATGGATACAGAGAAAAGCCAAAGTATAAAAGAATTTGAAGTAGAGATACAGGAGGTCATTTTTACTAAGTTCTAAATAAAAGCTACTTATTTGGAAACAGAAGTGATTTTTCAGAGTAAATGCTTCTGTAATAACAAACACTGAAGTATTCAAGCATTACAAAGGTAAATGTCATTTGTATACCCATTCCAGCATTATTCACAAATATCAAAAGGTGGAAGCAACCCAAATGTTCATTAACAGACGAATGGATAAACAAAGTGTTGTCTATCTATAAAATGGAATAATATTTAGTCTTAAAAATGAAGGGTTCTGACACCTGCCACAAGATGGATGAACCTTAAAGATAATTATGCTAAGTGCAGTAAGCCAGTCATGAAAGCACAGATAGTGTATGATTTCACTTACATGATGTTCTTAGAGTTGTCAATTTCATAGAGACAGAAAGTAGAATGGTGGTTGTCAGGGACTGGGAGTGGAGAATGGGGAGTTGTTTATTGGGTACAGAGTTTCAGTTTGGGAAGATGAAAAAAGTTTTCAAGATGGATGGTGGCAATGGTGGTACAACAATGTGGATGTACTTAACTATATACCTCAAGGGGGTTTTTAAATGGAAAATTTTATGTCATATATGTTTTATTTTTTAAAAAAAAGAAAAGAGAAAGATGTATCAAGAATCATATCTAAGTTGCCTAGAATAAAAGCTTTAAGAAGGTTTTAGTTCCTTAGAGTTTAATTAAGTATTGCCATTAAGAAAGCTGCCATCATCCATCTTGAAAACTATTTTAGGCATTTCCCTTGTCAAAGATGCCTAAAATTGCCTTATGTTCCACAGATTGTATGAACAAGCAAAAATTAAAAGAAAAGAGTGAGAGAGAATTTGTTCCCTTATACATAACTTTGATAAAGTGAAAACATCTATAATGTTCTCACTTGAAAGCCAAGCAGCTGGAGAACGGGAAATATTTCTTTTAAAGTAAAGCATACAAAAGTAAGCATTTAGGCTTATGATGACAAGCTGTGTACATTTTCAGAATTATCTGTTGATGACTTCAAATGTAAAGTCAGCTAACTTTTGTTTTAATATATGCAACAGGAGTTTTTGTTAGAAATAAAAAGACACCCTAACTGGTGTATACTAATCAATGGATTAAATAATCAATCAATAAGTTAAGAACTGAAATCAGAACTCCAACATAGCCTGCACAGTGTAAGGGGAACATTTTAAAATTAGATATTTTAAATAGAATAATGTTATAAGTAATTGCTTAGATGTATTATAAAGGTTTCTTGATCATACATTGATTCTAACAGAAACAAGATGTCAGCAATACCCAACAAAGAAACCACACAGAGTTGAGGTCATTCTCAAAATACCACCATTAAACTTGAGTTTACTGTGTAATGAAACAAAAAAACATTAAAAATAATAATACATTTTTGATTTTTGGTTTGAAGTTTGTAGATCCAGTTAGAAGCAATTTTGTGTCACCAGCAGGAGCAGTAGAGGGCCGGGAAAGGTTCTATACACTTTTACTTTTGGGAGCAGGTAGCACATTATTACATAGAGAAGTGCCAAAGAAGCATTTAAAAATTATGATTTGTTTTAAATGTTTACATTTGCCAAAATATTTCTGCTAATACAAACAATACCATCAAATAAGTGCCAATGAAAAGCTAATTTCTCATGATTCATGAAAATATTCATGTACAATGCATAACATTTAGTATTTACCAATAACAGGACACAAATTAAGTGAAAAACATCTTATAGTCTAAGTGTGTTTCTATGATTTTCATTTTTTAAACTAGATTTGAAGTTAATGTCAAAAATCTACATTTAATAAAGCTGCACCCTACAACATCCAACAACTTTCTCTTTGGTAAAACCGACAAAAATAAATAATCGGGAAAGAATACGCAGTTCAATAAACAGTGCTGGGGAAACTGGCTAACCATATGCAGAGGAATGAAACTGGACCCCTATCTCTGATTAATATATAAAAATTAACTCAAGTTGGATTGAAGACTTAATATGTAAGACCTCAAACTACAAAAATCCTAGAAGAAAACCTAGGACGTACCCTTATAGACATTGGCCTAGGGAAAGAATTTATGACTAAATCCTCAAAAGCAACAAATACAACAAAAATAAAAATTGGCAATTGCGACCTAATTAAACTAAAGATCTTCTGCAGAGCAAAAGAAACCATCAAAAGAGTAAATAGACAACTTACAGAATAAGAGAAAGTATCTTCAAACCATGCATCTGACAAAGGACTAATAACCAGAATCTATAAAGAGCTTAAACAAACCAACAAGAAAAAAACAAATAACTTCATTAAAAAGTGGGCAAAAGACATGAACAGACACTTCCCAAAAGAAGATATACAAGTGGCCCACAAACATGAAAAAATATTCAACATAACTCATCAGAGAGATGCAAATCAAAACCACAAGGAGATATCATCTCACACCAGTCAGAATGGCTATTATTAAAAATTAAGAAAATAACATATAATGATGAGGTTTCAGAAAAAATGGAATGCTTATACACTGTTGGTGGTAATGAAAATTAGTCCAGCCCCTGTGGAAACAAGTTTGGAAATTTCTCAACTTAAAATAGAATTACTGTTTGACCCAGCTATCTCATTACTGGGTATATACTCAAAGAAATATAAATGCTACCAAAAAGACACCTGCACTCATATGTTTATGGCAGTACTATTCACCATAGAAAAGACATAAAATCAACCCAAGTGCCCATGAACAGTGGACTGCATGAAGAAAATGTGGTACCTATAGACCATGAAATACTACAGTGCCATAAAAATGAACAAAACCATGTCCTTTGCAGCAACATGGATGCAGCTGGAGGCCATTATCCTAAGCAAATTAACACAAAAACAGAAAACAATATACTGCATGTTCTCACTTACAAATGGGAGCTAAACACTGGGTATACATGGACACAAAGATGGGAACAACAAACACTGTAGATTCCCTAAGGAAGGAGGGCCAGAAGAAGGCAACAGTTGAAAGACTAGCTATTGGGTACTATGTTCACTACTTTGGCAACAGAATCACTAGAAGCCCAAACCCCAGCATTACACAATATACCCATGTAACAAACCTGCACATACCCCTGAATCTAAAATAATTTTTTAATCTACATTTGAGAGCCTTTGTGAATGTGAAACTCTCTACTTATTCCAATCATACTCCCAAATGTCAAACCTAACTAAAGTGTGAAAACCTAACTGAGGGTTACAGCCTAGACAACAATTTTCAATACAAATGGGAAATAGAAAAAACAAAAGGATGTATAATACAATGCAAAAATCGTACACAGAAGAACATAGTTATATGGATCATTGATGCAAGATGACAAAATGCAATAAAAGTTGAACAGTACCAAATGCATTTTGCATATATTTCTTGGAGTTACTTGTTCATGGACAGAAGAAACTCAAATTCAAGTAACAATTATAGAATCCATATAGTAAATACATGCCATATACTATACACTATACCTTAAGAATGCTAATCATGTTTAATTTTTCACAACTATCTGAAAAGTAAGTTTCATCATGACCATTTAATAAACGAGATAAGAAAAACAAAGCACAAAGAGACGGAAATAACATCAAAACTCACAAAGCTAGTAAAAGAAGTATTAAGGGGAAAAAAAGCCTATCTAACTCCACAGCCCATGTTCTTGGCCACTAATCTCTTCTTGCTTCTCAAATCCAAGTCAACATGTGTTTTAAGTGTAATTTCTAATAAAAAATACAAGACATTTCCTCATTTTACGGTTACTTGATGCAAGAACAAAGACAGCATGAGCTAGTGGAAAGAGGTCAGAGCTAAAGGTGAAAAGACATTGGTTCTAGTTCTAGCCAGCTATAACTTTGCTAAATCAATTAAGTTCCTTAGCTTCCTATTTTTCTCGTCAGTAAAAAATGGGGATGATAGACTGTTCTCCTACGTCACAGGGCTGATGGCAAAATAAAAGAGTAAAATACCTATGGAAGTATTTGGAAATGTTTAATAATTTTTTAGAATGTAAGACATCATTATTGCACACACTGTTTACATATCTTATGCTTTACTTCTTTTAAAAAGGCATTTTAGATAATATAAGGCACAAATGTAGACTCTGGAAAATATTTCACTATTAAAAAAGAATTTTAAAAACATATTTTTACAACTGTATACACTATATATATGATATGGTTTGAATGTTTGTCCCCTCCAAATCTCACGTTAAAATGTGATTTCTGACGTTGGAGGAAGTGACTGGATCGTGGGGGTGGGCCCCTCATGGATGGTTTAGCGTCATCCCCTTCGTGATAAGTGAGTTCTCAACTCATGCGACATCTGCTTGTCTGAAAGAGTCTGGGACCTTCTGCTTTTCTCTCACTTGCTCCCACTCTCGCCATGTGACATCGCCTGCTCTCCCTTCACCTTCTGCTGTGACTATAAGTTTCCTGAGGCCCTCACAAGATGCAAATGCTGGAGCCATACCTGCATGGCCTGCAGACCTATGAGACAACTAAACTTCTTTTCTTCATAAATTATCCAGCCTCAGGTATTTATAGGATGCAAAAAGTGACAAATACAATGTCATATAGCAAATCGTATTTTCCTTCCTTATTGATTAAACATGGCTAACATTTCCTTTAATGGTTGGGAAGTAAAATGGGATGTTCTGGATACGATAAGGTTATTTTCTTCTTTGCAGATATTTCTTTACTCCTGATAGTTTTTGTATAATAAAATCTCAGCCATGAACTACTATGAATTTCTTTACCTCTTCATATTTTTTATATCATGACTTCCTTAGGCCTGTATCCATTCATATATAAATAATACTACAAATGTTTATAGAGCACATTCTAACATGTCAGACATTATGCTATGGAAATAAATATAAAATAATGATGCAAAATTGACCACAATGAAACTGCTTTCTGTCACCATAGAAGTGAAGTAACTACTGTAGTAGGGAAGTGTATTCAGGCTAAGAGAGTGTAAAAATGATAAGCGTTCTATATATTTCATTCTACTTTTAGGCAAGCATGCTTAACAAAATGATGGAAATGCCTACTTACTCGTACACCTTTAGGACCTGGATTACCTTCTGGTCCAGCTAAACCCTGGTGTAAACAAAAGACATTGTCATCATACTACAGTACTTTTTAAAGAGTTGTTAATAGATAGATTAATAAAAGGGCATATACAGAGTTATCATTTTCAAAACTATAGAATTCGGATTAGGAATGTTGAGGAATTTTTGAATTTTTGAACCAAAAGAGGCATCGGAAATAATCTATACACAAGTATATTTTAGATATATAAATAGAGTACATTAACACATTGTCAGATTTAAAACATTTTTTTCATTACATTATTTCTCATTGGAAGACTCTCTGTGTTGTTTTAAAACATTTCTAATTAACTTATTCTAAAAGACATTTTCATAAATTTTTAAAAAGAGAAATATATTTTAAACTTTAGATCAATGTTAATGTTTACATATTCATGTTTTATATTTTTCATATAACATATTATTACTTGATAGTAAGAGTCTAATATAGAATACCTCCAAATGTTTTTAAAGTCCTAAAAACTTGAATTTTGTTAACATTTTTTTTGCTTATTTACTTCCCTCATTCTTGAGAATAACAAAGATAAAAATGTAACTTTATTTATTTATTTATTTGAGACAGAGTCTCGCTTTATTGCCAGGCTGGAGTGCAGTGGCATGATCTTAATTAACTGCAGCCTCCACTTCCCAGGTTCAAGTGATTCTCCTATCTCAGCCTCCAAAGTAGTTGGGACTATAGGCATGTGCCAGCAAGCCCAGCTAATTTTTGTATTTTTAGTACAGACGAGGTTTCACCATGTTGGCCCGGATGGTCTCGATCTCCTGACCTCATGATCTGCCCACCTCGGTCTCCCAAAGTGCTGGGACTACAGGCATGAGCTACTGCGCCTGGCCTAATTAATTAACTTTAGAAGTATTCAATTCATGAAAACTTAGGAAATAAACCTTGTTCTATTATTAATATACATGAAATAGAGAAAGTTAGAAGTTATAAGGGAATACATATAAAATGATTAGAATGAATTTTTAAAACAGCATGCAAATAACTGAATTCAGTTCAGATAAAAGTGTTTGGTAATGGTATACTGTTTCTCAAGTTTTTATAACTGTGTTATTTAAAAATGATGTTTATTAAAGGGAGTCTTAACTCTTACAATTACTTTATTTTGTTCAGTGACAGTATTGTAAAATCAATCAGGACTGTTTTAAAGAACTTATTAACACTTGGGCATTTTAATTTTGAAGGTTCCATTGTATATCACATCAAATATTTAAAAGCCCCATTCCAATTTTAAATAAAACTTTCTGCAGAAAAATTTTAATGGATTTCTTCAACTTTGATTTTGAAATTATTTCTCTATGAGTTATTCATTATTTATTAAAAACAACTATTTGAACATTAATTCTCAAAATCAGAAATACAATGTATTAATAAATAGGAACATAAAGAGAGAAGTCTAAATATAGTTACTGCACCTGCCTGCCAGGGTAACCGGGTGAACCAATATTACCAGCAAATCCTGGAATTCCCTGAAATAATAAATAAAATAAACAGTACAACAAAGCCAAAGGAGGCCCAAGGAAGCATATTTGGTGTATTTATAATACACAAACTTGGAAATAATTTTTCCCCATAAAAATACCAAGTCCTATACATGGCTTATGTAACTTAAAGTACCTATGTGAAAGGCACAAAAATTGCTAAATAGAAATTAGTAAAGCTATTAGATTAGGACCCTAAATGATATATTATTGATCATTAATAATGACAATCTAGGAAGAAAAAATCCATAGCTAAAAGAGACATTTATTCTAGAGGAAGAGCTGGTATATTTCTTAGTTACCAGTAACTTTTTTACCAGTAGATTGAATTTTTTCTTGTCTCGATCATCCTGCATACTCCTTAACTATCTGATGAGTTAACTATACTTCTTTAGCATGAGCCCCAGAAGACTGAGGGGCAGTAAACCACAAAACCAACCTCTACTTCTTTCCTAAACTTAACCTTTCAGTAGGTCTGATTAAGTAAATGGATACTAAGTGGCAAATACCTTTATCATGACATGGGTCTGATCCAGTAAATTTGAATGGTGCTGTAGACTGAATGTTTGTGTGCCTCGAAATTCATGTTAAAATCTTAACCCTGTTGATAATGCCTAACAGTATTAGGAGGTGGCTCTTTGGAAGGTAATTAGGGTGGAGCCCTCATGAATGGGATAAATGACCTTATAAAAAGAGGCCAGGGAGGTTGTTAGTCCTCTTTCAACCATGTGAGGATACAATATGAAGTCAGCAGTCTGTAATCCAAAAGATGTCCCTCACCAGAACCTAACCATGCTGGCATGCTGATCTCAGACTTGTAAGACATTTCAGAATTGTGAGAAATTTCTGTTATTTATAAGCCACCTAGTCTATGGCTTTTGTTATTAACAGCCCAAACTGACTAAGACAGATGGTAAACTCAATTGGAACTTGCAACTTTGTATTCTTGATTTAAAACAAGGTTTGCTCAGGGAGGGCTGATAGATGGAGACCCAAAGGCATAAGAAAGGAAAACTGCTCTTGAACTGGGTGAAAAAGTGAGACAAAATATTATGACTTCTTTTTTTTTTGTTTTTAAATACTCTTTTTCATTGATACACCATTCATTCATTCATTTACTCATCAGCTTATTCAGAGTTTAGGTCTATTAAATAAATCTTGAACCAAGAAAATGTCAGAAAAATGTATGTTGAGCTGATGACAAAATGCTAAGTTGTCTAGATATTTTATGTATTATGCAAAATTCCTTTCCTGTCTATTTATAAATGACATAATGAAAGATAATTGCACTTGGTCCTTCTGCTCCAAAGTAGATGGTAGAGTGTTACCTTCACTTTAAGTATAGATAGGCTAAAACGTCTAAAAATTTGAAAAATCTAGACAAAGAACAGCCCAAGGAAATGAAAAATAGAGGATAGTAGTTGAGCTTCTTCTCTCTACTTCAGAATCCATCTCTCACTTTTGTTGTCTCTCATTTCTGTCTCTCATTTCCCCTTCCCTTCCCTTGACCTAAAATTAACATTTACTGGGCACTCTTTATTTGCTAAGCACTTTATATCTGCTTTTCGTCTATGAGATACTCTTTTCTTCATTCTACATCTAAAGAAACTAAGATACACAGAAATTATGACAATGGACAACTGAAGAGAATATGAATAAACAGTAGCCTTCTGAGGATTACAGAAGAAATTCTTGTCTACATGTAGAAAGATTATATGCTATGAATTTCAGAAACCATTTTTATGTACTAAATATTGCCCTATTGATATCAGATATTATATACTTATGTAATATTTTATTCCTATAATATTTATTGAGCATTTATCATGTGCCAGGCACTATTTTTTCAAGTATTTTTATATGTATTATCTTATTCAATCTGTTCAAAAACTCTGTAAGATAGGTATTATTTTTCCTCTATAAGAGATGAGAAAAAATGAGACAAGGTGTTTATGTTACCAATGGAAGGTAACTTAGCTAATAAGTAGGAAGTTAGGACTTAAATCAGCAAGTCTAATTGCAGAGACCACCATTCAAAGGGCCGTTTCCCTACTGTGGGTTTGAAGTGCAAAAAACGTCCAATAGCTCTTGAAGGAAAGTCCTCTAATTATGAGATTTGCTCTAGTATATTTACAATTGCCTTCCTTTATGCCCCATCCAATTCCAAAACACACAGGCCTACATTCTAGACATTTACAAAACCTTTATTTAGGTATGCCAACAGAAAGGAGTAAAACAAATGTAAAAGGCTGTTTTTATTCTGTAGGTCACTATCTATCTGGCTAATGAAAACCACCATTCCTTTTCCATCTCTTTCCTTGTCAAATTAAATTAACTGACATCAATAAAAAGGCAATCTGTTATAGAACATAAGTGAAATCCTATTTCAAATGAATTGTCACAGCAAGTGTTAAAGCAACATGTAGAGATCTAGCTAACACGTTTTAGCTATGCAGAGAAAGGCACAAAAGAATTCCACTCAATGTCTAAGTTCTGCTATACTAGAACATCAGTAAACAAAATAAACAAGTAAAACTTCAGTATAATCTTTATATGGCATAAACATATTCTGAGCCAACCACACCCTAAAATCACTGAGACAACCACAGAAACTCAAAAGAAACTAAAAACAAACAGCATGACTTAAGTCATCCTGCACTTAAAGACAGACTTTTTTTTTTTAAGTTGGCTCACTCAAATCTGCAGATTGGATGGAGTAATAGAGATACAGCTATTTCAGCAGCCCCTTGAGAAATTAGGAACAGAAAATTAGGAAGCCTGCCCTAATCTCATTTAAAACACACGTTCTGAGTCAGTTAGATTTCTTCAGAATCCCGGCACTGCCCCAGCACTGCTACTATGGTTTCTCTGTTTTTTCATTAGTAAAATAGAGTAACAATACTAATTTTGTGGATAAAATAGAACAATGTGTAAGAATATATTTAAAAGTGGAAGTAACTATAATAACTCTTAGTATTGCTGGGCATCAAATCAATTAACATGTAAAACTGAATAATTATACTACTAGGAGTTGTAGTTAATAGTAATATAGTTAGGCAAATAATAAGAGCTGTAAGTAAATGACAACTCTTTTTACTAGATGACACATAAATGATATAATTGCCTTTCCAAATGTTTGCTGACCAATTTATAGATATTTACAAATTTTCAAGACATGAATGTCTTCCAGCAAGTCAGTTTTGCCTTCTTAATATCCACAGTATTATCACAATTAAAATGCAAAATTATTTTAGTTGTTTCTCAAAGTTAACACAAATTTTGCCTCTTTTTTTCCTGGAAACAAATAGAACAGAAAGCAAGAACTGACTACAATATACATTTTCCAGCCTTTAAAATTGGTTTTAGACTGTTTTAAAAAGTATATTATCCTCAGAGATAACATATATACCACCAGGATTAGTTTATGCAGCAGTTTTGTGAGTGAATTGGTCAGTAATGACACATGGCCAATTTTTCACTTGTGAAGTATCAGGTTTCCTCCATTGGAATCCATCTTTCTGCCAAAGCAGTATCCTACAAATTTTTTTCTCCCCAAGGACTAATCTCACTTACTCTTCTCAACTTTTTCTTCCATAAATGCTCAGATACTTTTTAGTACATGTTTGATTTGCAGGAAACCAATATTACATGTGTTACAGATACATATATCACTTTGTTTGCCACATCTAGTAATTAGTAATCTTGAAAAGTTGTGCTTCAGGGACTGAACAGTGCATACTGTCTAGCTTCACATGAATGAAAGGGAAATTGGCTTTGTTTCTTCATTTATAGCTTTCCCTCAGGTACCATCCATCACATTTCTTCCTGGATCTCCCTTTAGGGCTTCCTGAGTCTCTGTGCTGATTCTTTAACAATGGTTGCCATCATCTTAATCAGTTTCTAATATCTTATTACCCTTTTCATTTTTATATTTATACCATATTTTCAATATACTACACACTATAAGAGATACGATTTTTTTCTATGACATATTATTTTCTGATAAGAGAGAAGCAGTAACACGATCAAAAACTAAATACTTCCAAAATGATTTTGACTTTTAAATATTGTGTATGTGTATTATGGACAATGATACATGTACCATTCTAATTTAGACTGTTACTGAAATTTATTTGCATTTCAGGAAAAGGTCAGGGAACAAACAGCTATGGAGTAGACATTAGTGAACTGGTAAGCTCCTGAAATTGTACAAAAAAAATCAAGTCTCTGTGTATGTGTGTGTTTGCGTGTGCGCGTACACACGCGTGGACATGTATATTTTCTGGGAAAGGATTCATAGTATGGATTCACAGTATTCATGAGATTCTCAAAGGGGTCTGTGAACTGCAGAAGTTTAAGAGCTAGTACTCTGAAACATATGAGGCAAAAGTAAAAAGGAATTAACAGTGAAATATTATCCATTACAGTTTTTTAAATACAAAGGTCTACAACTAATCAATTAAAAGGCTGTCCTGTAATAAACAGAGTAAAAATCAATGAGAAGAAAAATTGAAAAAGTTGGGGAAAATAATCTCTCAACGGAGTTCTCTAACATGTCTTTTTCACACATGATACAAGTCTTTTAAAGGAAGTACCTACTTGTTCACCTGGAAGTCCTGGGAGTCCAGGATGTCCTTTGAGACCCTGCAAAAGAGTAAGTGAAGACATGCTATGAAAAATAAACTCATATAAGCCAAATAATGAAACACAGTTTGTAAGCTGCCTTATATCCCAACTTTGGTTTCCTCATCAATACAAATTTAATTGTTACTAATTTATTTCTTATTAAATCTAATTTTTAAATTCAATAAAATTAATTTTTTTATTAATTAACTAATTCTTATTAATAATTAATCTTGCATGTTATTTGAATGACTTGTTACTATCAACTAAAATGATAGCATAGTACTGAATAGAGACTAAAGCACAATATCTTTGATAAAAAGTTCATATCTAGCAATGGATATGTTAAGTTTGCTGAAGCTTTTAAAAAGTTAGTTTTAGTTGAATAATGCTAAGACAAACTGGCCTCAGATATAATCTATCTGTAATTATTGAAACACTGGATCGTATCCAGGCAGTTCCTCTAACCCAAATCATTGTCATAACACCCCATGAATGAGCTAACTCAAATGATTATGAGGCTGCTCACAGGTTCATCAAAAGGGATTCTATAAAGTCATCTAGGGAATTATTAACACAAAATATTTTCCAAATAATAAAGCAAAAGAAAATCTTAACCTCTAGCATTAACATCCAAATCTATAAAATAAGCAATATCCTTCTTCCTCAAGAAAGATGTAGGAGCAAAATGAAGGAAACTAAAAGAAAGGACAGGAAGAATGAAATAAAGATTTTGGAGTTTATTTGTATAGTTCTAAATAAAAATCAGTGATTTGATCTACTGTTTACCAAAGGATTTTGATGCACATAAAAGAACAAAAGAAGTTCCCTTTTTCTTAAGGACTTAAAATTTAACTCAAAAACCTGAAATAAATCATAGTTTACAAATATCAAAACTTCCAATTAATATGCTGCAAACTAAAGACAAATTTCCTCAGTTTCAGAATATAACCTAATGGGGTGAAAGAATTATTCAGTATTAATCACTGAGGGCTTTATCAGAAAAGATGAGTATAGATTAATGGATTAGAGAAGGCAACGATGCTTTGGTTATAAAATGTCATTTAGAAGAGGTGCCTATTTGAAAAATAAAGAAATGCCTTCAACAGCTTTTGTGATGTTAAACTTAAAACAATTTAACTTATGTTAAAAAAAAACCGTTTTTACATTTTTAAAGAGAGATGATTAGCTTAATTACATAATATAATACATATTGTGCTCTGTTGTCCAAATGTTTCCACAAAATTCCACAATAAAAATATACACAAAGCTAAATGTTTCCACTTTTTACAACAGGAGACATGAAACATCCTCAGCACTAAGACAGTGGTGGTGGCTCCCTGGGATGAGGCGGCAATTCTATGAGGGTGTGAGCTGGAAGTTTCCTGGAGGATGACAAATAAAGATCCAGGGTAGGAGACTCATAGGTTACAGAGACTCTCTGCCATGAACCTATTTGCTTTTCCTTTTTTTTTTTTTAAGTGTGTGTTTATTTATTTACTTATTTATTTTAAATTCTGTGAACCCTTGAATCTTTGTCTACCACCTGTTCTTCTGAGCAGAGTTAGTTTCCTCCCTAGCCTATAATGAAACAAAATGCAGTGGTGGCACAATTTCTTCTTTAGCTTATTTTCCCCAAATCACTCCATAAGAGTGAACTATGTGTATATATGTTAATCATGGTATCTTCTGTATGTACACTTGTCTCTAAAGGGATTCTTCTTCATTCAGAGACTCTGACAAGGTGGCAGCACTATGCAGTCATGATTTGTTTTTAATAAACTTACTCCTTCCCCACCTCAGCCCCAGGACTTGACACTTAATCTAAGGGAGGACAATATAGGCCAATAGCCTATAAAAGGACTTGGAATAAAGGGTTTTATTTAAATAAAAACAAGCTGGGCCAGGCAAATGATGTTCCTGTACTCAGGACACTGGGGTGGGAGAGTTGCTTGAGCCCAGGAGCTCAAGTCCAGTATTGGCAACATAGCAACTTCTTTGAAAGAAAAAAAAAAAAAGGACACCTGGGCCAATAAAAATATCTTCTTTAAAAAAAAATGAAGTTGATTAAAACAACAATAGAAAAATGCAAGTACTTAACAGTGGAGGTAGGAGGGAGCTGGAAAGATTCACAAAGAAAGTCTAACAGAAAGAGTAGTGTTGCCGAGATGCTACAAGAAAGCCAAAGTATACGTAAAAATTAGAAGTAGAAATTATGTTAAGACAGTTGTCAGAGGACAAGATAACACAAAAAAGCAAATGCAGAGAAAGTAGAAAAGTACTGGTAGAAAAGTACAACAAAAGATTCACAAACTAATGCTGCTAAGATACAGCTGCTTTGAATCAGTGTGTATGTCAGACCAAGTCACGTATGGTGTCCCCAGTGCCTGGTACATCTAAAACAGTACCTAGTTTTAGATTCCATGGGATCCCTGTTTCCTTATTGCTGCAGAGAGGATTGAAATAATTCACTCTGTTCCTTGAGATATCCTAAGTTCCCTTTCTCTAGGCAATCCAGAGAACCTAAGTAAATCAATTTTTGTTTGTTTTACTGATAATAACAATGAACAGATCAAGCCATCTTGATCTGTTCTACATCCAGTTTTACCACAAACTAGCCATACTGTTAACCTCAATGTCTCAATTTGTAAAATGACAGCATTCAATTAAATTATTGCTATTTTATTTTTTGAATCGGAGTTTTGCTCTTTTTGTCCAGGCCGGAGTGCAATGGTGCGATCTTGGCTCACTGCAACCTCCGCCTCCCGGGTTCAAGCGATCCTCCTGCATCAATCTCCCAAGTAGCTGGGATTACAGGCATGTGCCACCATGCCCTGCTAATTTTTTGTATCTTAAGTAGAGATGGGGTTTCATCATGTTGGTCAGCTGGTCTCAAATTCCAGACCTCAGGTGATCCACCTGCCTCGGCCTCCCAAAGTGCTGGTATTACAGGCATGAGCCACTGCGTCTGGCCACTTAATTATTTTATTGCTTAAATTCTGTGAATACTGGAATCTATAAGAAAGTCACTACTTTTTTTAATATAGCTGTCACTGAATAAAAAACAAAGCAGATATAAGAGTTAGTTCAGAATGGCTAGGTACAGTGGCTCATGCCTGTAATCCTACCACTTTGGGAGGCTGAGGTGGGTGGATTACCTGAGGTCAGGAGTTCGAGACCAGCCTGGCCAACATGGCAAAACTCTGTCTCTATAAAAATTATGAAAAATTTAGCCAGGCATGGTGGCACCATGTGCCTGTAATCTCAGCTACTTGGGAGGCTGAGACAGGAGAATCACTTGAACCCAGGAGGTGGAGGTTGCAGTGAGCCAAAATTGTGCCATTGGACTCCAGCCTGGGTGACAGAGCAAGACTCTATCTCAAAAAAAGAAAAGAAAAAAAAAATGAGTTACTTCAGGCTTGGAGACACGGGAAGAATTCACATAAGGTCAATGTATATATCAGAGAAAACCCAGATTCAGGCTCCCATGGGGCACTTCCTTAAATGCTCGAAAACAAAGATGGGACTCTGGAGTTGGCAAAATGGAAGAGAATGGGTTGGGGAGGAGGCTATTATGACAGTCTAGGTCAAAGATAATTATAAGTTAGCCTGGGTGGTAGAGTTAGAGATGATACATAAGCCCTTGAAACAGCTTAAGCTTAATTTAGGCTCTCTGTTTCACATGCTGTGGTGTCCCCAGTGCCTGGTACATAGTTGTTGCTTAGTAATTAACTGGTGGAGAGACTTGGTGAATGAATGAATAAATAAATGGAAAGACTTGGATGATTTTGAGAATCACTTGGGTAAAAAATAGATTCTAAGTATTTAATATGTTAACTGTATTATCTGAATGTTAAAATGAAATGTAATAAATAAAGACTACCTTTTTGTTATTTAAAAATATATATTTGTAATATACTGAAGTTACCTCCACTATTATATAAAGACTTTCATTTATTCCCATATGCCTCATTTATTTTCTACTTAAACACTAGTCTGTAAAGTTTTTAAAAGCAAAGGGGATAAATTCCTTGGAAAACTGCCTACATTAAAGCTTTGGCATAGCTCCACTCTAGGGATTTTTTTTTAAAACTACTTTATATTATAGTCTTTTGAAAATATTATTTGAGTCATTATTTGCTATACTTATATAGGAAGAATAACAAAAAAGATTCCCTAACATATGATTTTTCTCTGATTAGCATTCTGAAAAAAACTGAATATATTCCTTAAGGCATGCCAATAGGAAAATTTACAAATTGTTTCAAAACAGATTTAAAACACATTACAATAAATTACAGAATTGTCTTAATTTTGTTGTAATATAAAATTGGTTTACCAAAGAGGGGAGAGCAAGATGGCAAAATAGAAGCCTATGCCATTCATCCCCATTGCTGGAACATCAAATCTTAACAACTATCTGCATACAGAAAACCACTGTCACAAGAAGCAAAAATCAGGTGAGCAATAGCAATCACAGTACCTGCTTTTAACTTCATATGGTGGAAAGAGGCACTGAGGAGGACAAGAGATACGGTCTTGAATAGTGAATGCCACTCCCCCGCCCCGACCTCCCCTGAGGCAGCCCTGCAGTATGGAGAGAGAATATGTGCACTTTAGGAAGGGAAAGCTCAGCGACTGGGAGACTTTACATTGAATCAGTGCTGCCCCATCTCAGTGGGAGCATTTGGACCAGCCCTAGCTAGAAGGGAATCACACATCCTCAAAGTACTTGAGTTTCTTGGCAAGCCTTATCACCACAGGCTGAAGTACTTTGGGGTCCTAGGTAAACTTCAAAGGCTGTTTAGAACACAATGACTACAATTCCTAGGCAATTCCTGGTGCTAGGCTGGGCTTACAGTCAGTGAACTAGGGAGACAATAGCTGGCATAGCTAATGGAGTGTGAGCACCATACCTTCCCCAAGCCCAGGCAGTGCAGCTCAGAACAAGGAAAGTGAGTGTCTTTCCTTCTGCATAAGGAGAGAAGAGTGAAGAGTAAAGAGGACTTTGTTTTGCATCTTAGATACCAGCTCAGCCACAGTAGAATAGGGCAGGAACCCCCATTTGAGGCCCTAGCTCCTGGATAACATTTCTAGATACACCCTGGGTCAAAAGGGAACCTGCTGCTTTGAAAGGAAGGATACAGTATTGGCAGGATTCATCATCTGTTGACCAAAGAGCCCTTGGACCCTGAATGACCACCAGCTATACCCAGTGAGTATGCTGTGGGCCTTGGGCTCTGAGACATACTAGCTTTCAGGGGTGGCCCAGTACATTCCCAGCTGGGGTGGCTACAGTGAAAGACTCCGTTTGAGAAAAGCAACGGGAAAAACAGGGGGATTTTTTCTTGCACCCTGTGTTCCAGCTTGGCCTCAGTAGGGTAGGACAATTAGGAGGCTCCCGGGGTCCTTGAGTCTAGGCCTAGGATCTTAGACAGCATTTCTGGACCTAGTCTACTGCCCTGAAGTTCAAGGACTGGCAGCATTAAACACAAACTGATGGAAGAGAGCCCTTGGCCTTTAAGTAAACATTGGTGAAAGCCTAGCAGAAACTCTCATGGACTGGTGGTGGTGGCCACAGGGAAGGGTTCATCTACCTGTGGAAATTACTGGGAAGAGCAGGAAGGACTCTATATTATAGTTTGAGTGCCAGTTTAGCCACAGTAGAATAGAACAGCAGGTAAGTTGCTAATGTATTTGACTTCAATCCCTGGCTCCCAAGCAGCATCCTTGGTCACACCCTGGGCCTGGGGGAAACTTGTCAGTCCGAAGGGAAGGGCCTTGGGCAAGGCCCAGCCGCTCAGGTCTGACCCAGCACAGTTCCAGTGGTGAAGGCCACAGGGGTACCTGCATCACCACACCCCCGGTTCCAGGTAGCCCAGCAAAGACAGAGACAGAGACTCCATTTTTTTTAAAGAAATTAAGAGAAAATAACAAGAGCGTCTGCTTGGTAATCCAGAGAATTCTTTCAGATCTTATGTAAGACCACCAAGGCAGTACCTCTACAAAAACCATAGTGTTATTAGGTGTGAGACCCACATCCCTTCAAATACTGGGAAAGCCTTCCCAAGAAGGACAGGCACAAACAAGCCCAGACTGTGAAGACTGCAATAAATACCTGACTCCTCAATGCCCAAACACCGATGAACGTCTACAAGTAACAACACCACCGTGAAAACATGATCTCACCAGATGAACTAAATAAGGCACAGGGCCAATCCTGAAGAAACAGAGAAATATGACCTTTCAAACAGAGAAATCAAAATAGCTGTTTTGAGGAAACCCAAAGATAATCAAGATAACACAAAGAAGGAATTCAGAATTCTGTCAGAAAAATGTAACAAAGAGATTGAAATAATTAAAAAGACTAAAGCAGAAATTGTAGAGCTGAAAAATACAACTGATATGCTGAAGACTGTATCAGAGTCCTTTAATAGCAGAATTAATTAAGCAGAAGAAAGAATTAGTGAGCTTGAAGACAAACTATTTGACAATACACAGTCAGAGGAGACAAAAGAAAAAAAGGATAAAAAACAATGAAGCACACCTAAAAGATGGAAAACAGCCTCAAAAGGGAAAATCTAAGAGTTACTGGCCTTAAAGAGGAAGTAGAGAATGAGATAGGGGTAGAAGGCTTATTGAAACTCCTCAAACCTAGAGAAAGATATCAAGATTCAAGTACTAGAGGGTTATAGATCACCAAGCAGATTTAACCTAAAAAGACTACCTATTTAACCTAAAAAGACTAAGTATGTCATAATCAAACTCTCAAATGTCAAAGATTAAAAAAGGGTCCCAAAAGCAGTAAGAGAAAAGAAACAAATAATATATCACGGAGCTGCAATACATCTGGCAGCAGACTTCTCAGTGAAAACCATACAGGCCAGGAGAGAGTGGCACGACATATTTAAAGTGCTGAAGAAAAAAAACTTACCCTTGAATGGTATATTCAGCAAAAATACCCTTGAAGCATGAAGGAGAAATAGACTTTCCTAGACAAATAAAAGCTACTGGATTCTATCAACACCAAACCTGTCCTACAAGAAATGTTAAAGGGAGTCATTCAATCAGAAAAAAAAAATGTTACTGAGCAAGAAGAAGAAACCATCTGAAGGTATAAAACTCACTGGTAATAGTAAGCACATGGAAAAACATAGGCTAATATAACACTGCACTGGTGGTATGTAAATTTCTCTTGACCTAAGTGGAAAGACTAAATGATAAACCAATAAAAAATAATAACTATAACTTTTCAAGACATAGTATAAAAAGACAAGAAAAACAACAAAAAGTTTATAAATGAGGATGAAGTTAAGGTATAAAGTTTTTTTAAATTCAGTTTTCCTTTTGTATGTTTGTTGGTTTATGCAATCAGTGTTAAGTTGTCATCAGTTTAAATAATGGGATATAAGATAGTGTTTGCAAGCTTCATGGTAACCTTGAATCAAAAAAACATACAACAGATATATAACAAATAAAAAGCAAGAAATCAAAGCATACTGCTAGAGAAAAATCACCTTCACTAAACGGAAAACTGGAAGGGAGGAAAGAAGGAAGAGAAGAGCACAAAACAACCAGAAAACAAGTAACAAAATGGCAGGAACAGGTCTCTACTTATCAATAATAACATTGAATGTATATGGATTAACCTCTCCAATCAAAAGACATAGAGCAGCTGAATGAATGAAAAAAACATGTCCCAATGATCTGTTGCCTATAAGAAACACACCTCTCCTATATACACATAGACTGAAAATAAAGGGATTAAAAAAAGATATTCCACACCAATGGAAACCAAAAAAGAGCAAGAATAGCTATACTTACATCAGATAAAACAGATTTCCAAACAAAAACTATAAGATGAAACAAAGAAGGTCATTATATTCTAATAAAGGGGTCAATTCAGCAAGAGGATACAATGGTTGTAAATATATATGCACTAAAGCACCTAGATAAAAAATCAAACATTATTAGACATAAAAAGAGAGATAGACCCTAATACAACAATTGACGGAAACGTCAATACCTCCACTTTCAGCATTGGACAGACAGTCCTGACAGACAATCAACAAAGAAACATCAGACTTAATCTGCACTACAGAACAAATGTACCTAAATAGACATCTGCAGAACATCTCACCTGACGGCTGCAGAATACACGTTTTTCTCCTCAGCATATGGATCACTCTCAAGTAGAAGTCATACGTTAGGTCACACAACAAGTATTAAAACATTCAAAGAAACTGAAATAATATTAACCATCTTCTCTGACCACAATGGAATAAAATAACAAAGGAATTTTGGAAACTATACAAATACATAAAAATTAAACAATATGCTATTGAATTGACGAGTGGGTCAATGAAGAAATTAAGAAGGAAATTGGAAAATTTCTTAAACAAATTATAATGAAAACACAACACAGCAAAACCTATGGGATACAGTGAAAACAGTACTAAGAGAAAAATTTATGGCTGTAAATGCCTACATCGAAAAAGAAGAAAAATTTCAAATGAGTAACCTAATGATGGGTCTTAACAAACTAGGAAAGCAACAGCAAACGGAACCCCAAATTAGTAGAAGAAAAGCAATAATAAAGATCAGACCGGACATAAGTAAATTTGAAACTCATTTCAACACAATATAAAAGATCAGTGAAACAAAAACATAGTTTTCTGGAAAGAAAAACAAAATTGACAAACCTGTGAGCAACTATGTGCCAATAAATTGGAAAATCTAGAAAAAAATAAATTCCTAGACATATACAACGTACCAGCATTGAACCATAAACCAAGATTGAAAACCTGAACAGACCAACAACAAGTAATGAGACTAAAGCCTTAATAAAAAGTCTTCCAAAGAAGAAAACCCCAGGACCCCATGGCTTCACTGCTGAATGCTGCCAAACATTTGAAGGAGAATTAATATCAATCCTACTCAGACTGTTCCAAAAAATAGAGGATGAGGAAATACTTCCAAACTCATTCTACAAGGCCAGTATTACCAAGATATCAAAAAGAGACAAAGACATATCAAAAAAAGAAAAACAAGATGGCCAGATAGGAACAGTTCCAGTCTGCAGCTCCCAGCGAGATCAATGCAGAAGCCAGATGATTTCTGCATTTCCAACTAAGGTACCTTGGCTCATCTCACCGGGACTGGTTAGACAGTTGGTGCAACCCACAGAGGGTGAACAGAAGCAGGGTGGGGTGATGTCCAGGAAGCACAGGGGGTTGGGGAACTCCCTCCGCTAGTCAAGGGAAGCTGTGAGGGACTGTGCTTTGTGGGATGGAGCTATCTGGCCCAGATACTACTCTTTTCCCACAGTCTTTGTAACCCACAGACCAGGAGATTCCATTGGGTGCCTACACCACTAGGGTCCTGGGTTTCAAGCACAAAACTGGTTGGTGGTTTGGGCAGACACTGAACTAGCTGCAAGAGTTTTTTTTTTTTTTTTGTACCCCAGTAACACCTGGAATGCCAATGAGACAGAACCGTTCATTGCCTTGGAAAGGGGGCTGAAGCCAGGGAGACAAGTGGTCTAGCTCAGCAGATCCCACCCCCACCGAGCCCAGCAAGCTAAGATCCACTAGCTTGAAATTCTTGCTGCCAGCACAGCAGTCTGAAGTTGACCTGGAACACTGAAGCTTGGTGGGGGGAGGGGCGTCCACCATTACTGAGGCTTGAGTAGGTGGTTTTCCCCTCACTATGTAAACAAAGCTGCTGGGAAGTTTGGACTGGGCAGAGCCCACTGCAGCTCAGCAAAGCTGCTGTAGCCAGATTGCCTTCTTAGATTCCTCCTCTCTAGGCTGGGCATCTCTGAAAGAAAGGCAGCAGCCCCAGTCACAGATCAAACTCCCATCTCCCTGGCACAGAGCACCTGGGTAAAGGGGTGGCTGTGGGCACAGCTTCTGTGGACTTAAACATTCCTGCCTGCCAGCTCTGAAGAGAGCAGTGGATCTCCCAGCACAGCACTTGAGCTCTGCTAAGGGACAGACTGCCTCCTCAAGTAGGTCCCCTACCCCTGTGCCTTCTGACTGGGAAACACCTCCTAGCAGGGGTTGACAGACACCTCATACAGGAGACCTCTGGCTGGCATCTGGTGGCTGCCCCTCTGGGACAAAGCTTCCAGAGGAAGGAACAGGCAGCAATCTTTGCTGTTCTGCAGCCTTTGCTGCAGAGGGTGACACCCAGGCAAACAGGGTCTACAGTGGACCTCCAGCAAACTCCAGCAGACCTGCATCAGAGAGGCCTGTTAGAAGGAAAATGAACAAACAGAAAGAAATAGCATTGGCCAGTGTAGTGGCTCATGCCTGTAATTCTAGCACTTTGGGAGGCCAAGGCAGGCAAATCACGAGGTCAGGAGTTCAAGACCAGCCTGATCAACATGGTGAAACCCTGTCTCTACTAAAAATACAAAAATTAGCTGGGTGTGGTGGTGCACACCTGTAATCCCAGCTACTCAGGAGGCTGAGGCAGGAGAATTGCTTGAATCCGGGGGGCAGAGGTTGTGGTGAGCCGAGATTGCGCCACTGCACTCCAGCCTGGGTAACAGAGCAAGACTCTGTTTAAAAAAAAAAAGAAAGAAAGAAATACAACAAAAAAGTATGTCCACACAAAAACCCCATCCAAAGGTCATGAACATCAAAGACCAAAGGTAGATGAATCCACAAAGGTGGGGAAAAACCAGCTCAGAAAGCAGAAAATTCCAAAAACCAGAATGCCTCTTCTCCAAAGGATCACAACTCCTCGCCAGCAAGGGAACAAAACTGGACAAAGAATGAGGTTGACTAATTGACAGAAGTAGGCTTCAGAAGGTGGGTAATAACAAACTCCTCCAAGCTAAAGGAGCATGTTCTAACCCAGCAAGGAAGAAAAGAACCTTGAAAAAAAGGTCAGAGGAATTGCTAACTAGAAAAACCAGTTTAGAGAAGAACATAAATGACCTGATGGAGCTTAAATACACAGCACAAGAACTTCATGAAGCACACACAACTATCAAGAGCCAAATCAATCAAGTGGAGGAAGGGATATCAGAGATTGAAGATCAACTTAATCAAATAAAGCTTGAAGACAAGATTAGAGAAAAAGGAATGAAAAGGAACGAACAAAGCCTCCAAGAATATGGGACTATGTGAAAAGACCATACCTATGTTTGATTGGTGTACCTGAAAGTGATAGGGAGAATGGAACCAAGTCCGAAAACACTCTTCAGGATACTATCCAGGAGGACTTCCCCAACCTAGCAAGACAGGCCAACATTCAAACTCAGACCACAGTGCAATCAAATTAGAACTCAGAATTAAGAAACTCACTCAAAACTGCAAAACTACACGGAAAGTGAACAACGTGATCCTGAATGACTACTGGGTAAATAATTAAATTAAAACAGAAATAAGTTCTTTGAAGCCAATGAGAATGAAGACACAACGTACCAGAATCTCTGGGACACAGCTAAAGCAGTGTTTAGAGGGAAATTTATAGCACTAAATACCCACAGGAGAAAGCAGAAAAGATCTAAAATTGACACCCTAACATCACAGTTAAAAGAACTATAGAAGCAAGAGTAAACAAATTCAAAAGCCAACAAAGGCAAGAAATAACTAACGTCAGAGCAGAACTGAAGGAGACAGAGACATGAAAAACCCTTCAAAAAAAAAATCAATGAATCCAGGAGCTGGTTTTTCGAAAAGATTAACAAAATAGATAAACTGCTAGCCAGACGAATGAAGAAAAAAAGAAGAATCAAATAGACACAATAAAAAATGATAACGGGAATATCACCACTGATCCCACAGAAATACAAACTACTATCAGAGAATACTCTAAACACCTCTATGCAAATAAACTAGAAAATCTAGAAGAAATGAATAAATTCCTGGACACATACATGCTCCCAAGATAAACCAGGAAGAAGTCGAATCCCTAAATAGACAATAACAAGTTCTGAAATTGAGGCAGTAATTAATAGCATAGCAACCAAAAAACACCCAGGACCAGAAGGATTCACAGCTGAATTCTACCAGAGGTACAAAGAGTAGCTGGTACCAATTCCTTCTGAAACTATTCCAAACAACAGAAAAAGAGAGACTCCTTCCTAACTAATTTTAAGAGGCCAGCATCATCCTGATACCAAAACCTGGCAGAGATACAACAAAACAAGAAAATTTCAGGCCAATATCCCTGGTAAACATCAATGCATAAATCCTCAATAAAATACTGGCAAACTGAATCCAACAGCACATCAAAAAGCTTATCTACCACAATCAAGTCAGCTTCATCCCTGGGATGCAAGGCTGGCTCAACATATGCAAATCAATAAATGTCATCCATCACATAAACAGAACCAATGACAAAAAACATGATTATCTCAACAGATGCAGAAAAGGCCTTCAATAAAATTCAACACTCTTCACGCTAAAAACTGTCAATAAACTAGGTAATGATGGCATGTATCTCAAAATTTCAAATCCACAGACAATATCACACTGAATGGGCAAAAGTTGGAAGCATTCCCTTTGAGAACCAGCACAAGACAAGGATGCCCTCTCTCACCACTCCTATTTGACATAGTATTGGAAGTTCTGGCTATGGCAATAAGAAAAAAGAAAGAAATAAAAGGGTATTCAATAGGAAGAGAGAAAGTCAAATTGTCTCTGTTTGCAGACAACATGACTGCATATTTAGAAAACCCCACTGTCTCAGCCCAAAATCTCCATAAGCTGATAAGAAACTTCAGCAAAGTCTCAGGATACAAAATCAATGTGCAAAACTCACAAGCATTCCTACACACCAATAATAGACAAACAGAGAGCCAAATTATGAGTGAAGTCTGTAAGGCCGGTTGCCTTGCTGGGAGCTCGGACGCACCCCCCCCCCAGCCCCGCCCCTTTTTCCCTTCTACAAGCCCCGAGCAAGCTCAGGCATGCTCCGAGCAAGCTCAGACATGCTCGGGCATGTTCCCCTCTCCCTTGCTCGCACAGCCTGGTCTTCCCTTAAGAAGCCCAGTATGCAAACAAGGTGCT
>CAUYQU010092944.1:0-74048 GCA_963574635.1 Cheracebus regulus | reverse complement strand
ACTAGTTCTCATCTCCTCCCCAGATTTGCAGTGTTGCAACTTTCTGTTCCCCTTTGTTGTATAGAATTAACAATGTGAGTTGACGTCAGCTACTGAAAGCTGAAGGTATATAGTGGGACCCTATGCACAAATAAAATTGCTGTTTAGGCATTGCCTATTCAGTCCTCCAGACCCCATCTTTCTGTCTTTCTTCTCTTCCACGCACTCTCTCTTCCAGGTATAGGGACCCTCTTGCTGGCCAAGAGTCCCTGGCAGACGTGCCGGCCCCGACATGATCCGACACCATGCCATAGCACTCCAGCCAGGGTGATAGAATCAGACTTTATCTCAAAAAAGGAAAAAAAAGAAGATATATCAAACGATTTTCAAACAGGTTTCTGAATGGAGTTTTAGAGATAGTGGTAGACACAATTGTCCTGATAGCCCAGGCTTTTTTGGAAAAGGTGTTTTGAGGCCAGAGTTTGTCATGAGCCTGAGTGCTGGGATGTGGTGGTTTAAAACCATGCCCACACATTCTCTGATACTCCTCCCTTTTAGAAGTGGAGCTCGATTCCCCTCCTTTGAGTGTGGACTGGACTTTCAACTTTCTTCTAACAAATAGAACATGGCAGACGTGATAGGACATCACATCAAGAGTAGAGGATAAAAAGACGGTGGCTTTCATCTTGGGAGCTGTCTCTCTCTCTGGGGGAAGCCAAGTGCTGTGTCAGGAGGCAGCCCTGTGGAGAGGGAGATGTGAGTGAGTTTGGAAGCAGACCTTTTGAGACTGGCTAATAGGCTCGAAAGCCATGCTCACCCAGTGTAGCCCTGAGAGGATAGTGGCAGAGCCAACAGATCCCCTGGAATCTCTTGAGTGACACTGAGCCCAGAGGCCTCCAGCCAAGTCATGCAAAATTCCTCACCCAGAGAAACCATGAGATCATAAGTGTTGCTTTTTCTGAGCTGCTACATTTTGGGGTAAATGTATTATATGTCGATAGATAACTAATACAAGTGCCCAGTGCACCATGATGTAAAGTCAGTTTTCTTGTCCAAAGTGGTGAGAAAGCCCTGATGACTTGTTGGTGATCGATGACAGGCAGAGGTAATGGCACTTGAGTTAAGGCAATGATGATTTTTCATCTTGAGACATGGAGAAATGTCCCTGCAGCTGATGAGAGGATGGTTTTACCCTGGGAAGTCTGTAGGATTCTGCAAAGAGAAAAGGACTTAAGTCTTGAGTCTCAAGGAGGCAGAAAGCTTCCTAAAGAAAATGGGAGCTACTTCATTGAAGTGACAGTAGGTGAAATAACAGCCAGTGTGTCTAAGTCATGGGCTGGCAAACTTTTACTGTAAGGAGCAGATAAGTATTTTAGGCTTTCTGTAAAGAGCCAGATGATAAATATTCTAGTCTCAGTTGCAACTTTAGCTGTAGAGTGTAGGCAGTGTGGACAAAATGTAAATGAATGGGCATGAGTGTGTTCCATTAAAATTTTATTACAAACGCAGGGAGTAGGCCAGATTTGGCTACTGGCCAATAGTCTGCCAACCCCTGGTCCAGGCTAGGAAGACTTAAGTCAAACCCCGAATCTCTAACAGAGTCAAGAGAAGTGAAAAGAAGCTGAGACACACTACTACAGTGAGTGAGGAAAGGAGGCAGAAGATGCCGGTGGACTGGAGTGCGGACCAGGATGTGAGCATTTCAGCTACATCTGAGTGGTCGGAGGACTGATCACCAAAGACTTACTGGAATTGTAGATCTCAACAGAAATCAGCACCAATAAATGTGGGAGGCCAGGGATTTCATCTCAGATTGTAATCTCTCCCTTGGAAACAATTTTGTACTTTGGTGATTCTGCATCCAAGTTAAACACTCTTATATTTTCATTTAAGAAGTGGCATTTTACAATACAAAGATGAGCAGTGAAATTCATGTAAATAACAAAAGAGAGATTATCCTGAATTGACCAAACTCAAATCTCAAAGTCACTGAGTTTCTTTGAGTTTTCAGAAATTTTTTCCTCTATCATTACATGGTAAATGGAGTCTAAAGAGCTAAGTGTCAGTCATGGAGAAATAAAAAATGTGAATTTTTGCATACCTGAGCATTGTGATGATATGGCATTTATGTTTTCCATGTGAATGTAAGTTATTAAGAGGTAAAATCAGAAAGATCCAGACTTATGAGTTGGAGAAGACCTAATTTTAGAGCGCCTGAGATAGAGTCTCGCTCTGTTGCTTAGGCTCGAGTGCAGTGGTGCCATCTCGGCTCACCGTCACCTCTGTCTCCTGGGTTCAAGTGATTCTCCTGCTTCAGCCTCCTGAGTAGCTGGGATTACAAGCGCCAGTCAGTACGCCTGGCTAACTTTTGTATTTTTAGTAGTAGAGACGGGGTTTTGCCATGTTGGCCAGGCTGGTCTCGAACTTCTGACCTCAGGTGATCCGCCCATCCTGGCCTCCCAAAGTGCTGAGATTACAGGCACGAACCACTGTACGCAGCCCTCCTACAGCTTTTGACTACATAATGTGAAGAGCCTAGTGCAAATGGAATGCAGGTCCCCCTTTTCAAAAGGAGGGCAAACGAGCTGTTAAAAGTAGTGAAATAGAAAAAGCTTTTTCTTGTCTTCCCTCGTCTCTTTTTCAACTTGTCACAGTGTTTCATATTTGCTCTTCAATGCTGTTCTAAGGAAAGAAAAATTAAAATTTGCATTATTCACATGAATTTCACTGTTCATCTTTATATTGTACAATGCCACTTTTAAATGCATTTAACTTCAATGCAGACTCACTAAAATTATACAACTCGTTCATAGCTTGTAAAATGCATATATACTTTGTTCTTAACAGTATAGTAGAAATACTGTACAAAACTAACTCAATTGTTTTTATTTTACTTTTTTTTTTTAGATAGGGTCTCGCTTGGTTGCCCGGGTTGGAGAGCAGCAGTGGGATCACGGCTGACTGCAGTCTTGACTTTCTGGGCTCAAGTGATCCTCCTTCCTCAGCGTCCTGAACAGCTGTGACTACAGGCACATGCCACCATGCCCATCTAATTTTTGATTTTTTTGTAGAGATGGGGTCTCTCTGTGTCACCCAGGCTGGTCTCAAACTCCTGGGCTCGAGTGATCCACCCACCTCGGCCTCCCATATTACTAGAATTGCCCATATGAGCCACTGCGCCTGGCTGTTTCACTGTTTGATACGTACACATTCTACCAACACTCTCCACTTTTGCTTACTGATGAGTGAAGAAGGACAGAAAGGAAGAGGATTTATGGGTCTCATGTCTTTCCCTTTTTTTCTGTGTCATCATTTTCTGCATTAGTGGTTGACTAACAGGGAAGTAATGTGAGGATAAAAAAGTAGTGAGTTCTGCATCTGTTTGCTGGGGCTGCATAACAAAGTGTCACAACTGGGTGGCTGACACAACTGAAATTTACTAACAGTTCTGGAAGCTGACAATCAGATCAAGGTGTTCGAACGATCTTGCTCCCTCTGGAGGGGATAGGGAAGGATCTTCCAGGCCTCTGTCCTCGCTCCTGGTAGTTCGTTGGCTTGTGGTAGCATAACTCTAATCTTCACATAGAGTTCTCCCTGTCTGTGTGCTGTGCCCACACCGCCCCTTTTCCTAAGGCCGGCCATATGGCATAATCGTCTCCTAGCCTGGTTTGATCTCATCCTGATTGAATTTATCCTAACTGTTAAAACATGCACTCTGAATGAAGATACCCCCCAAACAGGCTTTGTGTGAGCAACATGGCTGTTTATTCACCCAGGTGTGGGCAGGCTGAGTACGAAAAGAGAGTCAGTGAAGGGCGGTGAGATAGGAGTTGGTTTTATAGGTTTGGGGTAGGCAGTGGAAAGTTACAGAAGTTACAGTTTAGGGTGGTATTTTTGCAAGCTGGGAGGGGGTTGTAGGGTCTGGAGTCATGAGGTTGACCAAGGTCGGTTACAAAGTCCACTGGACTTGTCAGTTGAGGCCTGAATAAGAAACAACAGACGAATGTCTCAAGTTAGGTGCCACGAGTTGATTGTTCTTCCAGTTTTCATGGTCTTCCAGTTACTTCAGGTTTGCTAATTCCGGAAGGCCCTCCAGAGCTGCATATGTGGGTCACGGGGGTCATCAGTCCATGGCGCCGTCAGTCAGCCTAAAAGACATTACACTAACATCTGCAAAAATCCTATTTCCAAATAAGGTTTCATTCAGAGGTGCTCAGGGTTAGGACTTTAACCTTTGAACTTTGGAGGAGCAAGGGACACAATTTAACCCATGGCAAGCTCCTTGGTTGTTCGTGTATCATAAAACGCTATAGCTTTCCTTCTGCACCTGAAGCAAGTTCTGCTTTAAACAGAAAGCATGACTTCTCAGGGCTGTCAGTGTCTCCCATATTCAGTCATAGACCCGAGTTTTGCTGAAGTGCCACACACCTTGGATGCACTTGAATTCCGTGCTCACAGGGAGCCGTCAACACTGTATGCAAATGTGCTATCAAGGAACAGAGGCAGATATGCATATTTCATGTGTTTCCTGGGCTCATGTGCCTGCTCTACTCTCTGTTCAAACCTCACTTATAAAACCCAAGTTCAGGCCAGGGGCGGTGGCTCACGCCCAGCAATTTGGGAGGCTGAGGCAGGTGGTTCACCTGAGGTCAGGAGATGGAGACCAGCCTGGCCAACATGGTGAAACCCCATCTCTACTAAAAACACAAAAATTAGCTGGGTGTGGTGGCAGGCTCCTGTGACAGTAGGATCACTTGAACCCGGGAGGTGGAGGTTGCAGTGAGCCGAGACCACGCCATTGCACTCCAGCCTGGACAACAAGAGTGAAACTCCATCTCAAAAGCAAACAAACAAAAACTAACGCAAGTTCAAAGATAAAATTATTAAGATTATAAGATAGCAACAATTGAGTATTAAGCCAAGTATGGTGATCTTCTGAGCCTGGAGCCCTGTGAGAGTTACCCGGGGTGGTTGTATGGCAGACACACCTGACGGCAGTAACTCAAGCTTATCCTGAGAATGACCCTATGGTCTCAGAAGAATGTGTGCTCAGAGCTCTGAGCTAAGGAATCTGGGAGTGGCCAACCCAGAAACTCACTACTTATTTCTAAGGACATCTGAACTTCTAGGGCCCATCCCTTGGAACACATGCTGGACAGGGGATTGAGGCCCTTTGTTTTGGGTTAAATAGAGGTTGCCAGGTGGAGGTTCCTAAGTGAAAATGCCATAGAACTTTCATGCTTTTTACAAACAGGAGCAGTTTTTCTGTCCAGCTCGCCGTTCCTGGACCACATTGTGTATAAGTCCCCAGTAAACCCTACGTCTCACTGGCCTCTTCCTTGGCCTCTTGGACGTGGTACCATCCCTGCTGGAATCAACAGAGATCTGGCATGCCAGTTACACATACCCAAAGTCAGCTCTGTCCAGAATTGTGGCCCAGATCTCTTACCTTAGATTCATGTCCTGTTCTATGGTACCCAAGAAATGTGTTGGTGATCAAATAAAACCACTGTAGATCTGGAATTCAGGGAGGGTAAGTAACTATCCAGAGATCCCAAAGATAAGAGACAGGACTGGAACCCAGGTTTCTAGATCCCTGGCCCACTGCTTACTGTACCATATCACCTTGCCACCTGCTTAGGCAGCAACCCCATTTGCTAAGCGTTAGTTCAGCATGCATGCCCCACTGCATGGTGAATCTTTGAGGGTTCAGTTATATACTAGATGATGCAGGACACTTAGAGGTATGTATATAGGTGACAGATATGCTCTGTTTTCTCACATGGAAATTGAAGCAAGTGCTGGAATAGCTGCTGTTTCCCTTCTCTCCTGAATCTTATGGCTGAGTTTAGGGCAATGGGGCAATGAGCAAAGCTGGGGTATTAGAAGGATGAGTTTTCCGGGTTACTACTCAGAGAAGAGCTTTGAACTTTGGGGGAAGCAAGCAGTAGGGGAACCAGAGGGTGACTTTATCACACAGCACAGGCACAATGCTTAGATCTGGCCCAAGACAAATGGTCCAGTGATGGAACTGGTTTTCAGGATTGCCCTGGCATTCCCTGGCTTCCATCCTGTATTAGTCAACTTACGCTATGCAACAACTACCCCAGAACTTGGTGGCTTGAAACAATGGCCATCCATTTAGCTCCTGACTCTGCAGGTAATTTGAACTGGGCTCCAGCTTGTCTGGTCCATCTTGCTCAAGCATTTATGGCTGGAGGCTTGGGCTTGCTGGCTTAGGAGGGATCAGGGTGGTTTTTGACTGGAGTTTCTTCATAAGGTCTCACTCATCTTCCAGCAGCTAGCCTGGCTGTGTTCCCAAGGTGACAGCATGTTTCGAGTCCTGCAAAAAGTGAAGCTATCAGACCTGTTGGGACCTGGGATTGGAACTTGTCCAGTGTTGCTTCTGTCACATTCAGTTGCTCAAAGCAGGTCACAAGGACAGCTCCGATTCAAGAGGTGGCTGGACTTCACCTCGTTTGGGGAGGGGCTCCGAAACATTGTGGTCAGCTGCAGTCTGCTTCGTGACCTGTGGACACCACTCGCAGTGCCTTCTGCCCAGGCGTGCTAAGAGTTACCTGTCCTTGGTCTCACTCATTTTTTTTTTGTCTTTTCCATGTTATTCCAGTGCTCTTTATTCAGGATGTTTTATGGGAAGGAGTCAGCTTATTTTAGAAATAATTTGTGCCAAGTAACAGATAATAGAAGTGAGAGTACTAATGGGTTACTTGAAGACATTCCTCATTGTAGAAGTTCTGGACTTTTAAAAACACTTAATTCAGTCTGTCTTTTTTTTTTTTTTTTTTTTGAGACTGGATCTTGATCTGTCACCTAGACTGGAGTACAATGGCACAATCTTGGCTCACTGCAACCTCTGCTTCCCAGGCTCAAGCAATTCTGCCTCAGCCTCCCGAGTAGCTGGGACAACAGCCGTGAGCCACTGTGCTGGACTATTTTTTTTTCGTAGAGATGGGGTTTTGCCATGTTGCCCAGGCTGATCTCGAACTCCTAAACTCAAATCAATCCGCCTGCCTCGGTCTCCCAAAGTGCTGGGATTATAGGCATGAGACATCGCACTGTCTGTCTTAAATTGTCACTATCATGAAATTTATCTGGGAAGCTTGTTGAAAATACGGATTCCCAGATTCCATCACAAACGTACTAATTCTGTATTTTCTGGAAGAAGCCTATACTTCTGTATATTTTCAAGCTTCTTGGATGGCTCTTTTGATTAGCTGGGATTTGGAAACACAGGCTTATCTCAAAAGCATAAGAAGCAACCCCATAAACAGACAGGGGAGGTGTTTGACTCTTGAGGCTCCTGGAGGAATGGACTGTGTCTTATTTATTTCTCTGGCCCCACAGAGCCTGAGACCTATCATGAGATTTGAAATGCTTACCATGTTTAATTGAACTGATCGGAGCTGTGGTCCTCCCAGGGTGGCTCATGTTCCAGTAGCATCCGCTTTCCTAGGAACAGGCTAGAAATGCAAATTATTGGGCCTTGCCCCAAGCCCTTTGGACCTGACACTAGCTGCACATGTGAGAAGGGAACTCGGGGCTGTGGAACCTGATAACCATTTGCACACACACAAACAAGAAGGCACCACCCCGCCCTTGCTGGAATGAACATGCTCCAATCAGCACGACCTACTTGCCCTTTGGGAGAGTCTGCCGTCTTTGAGTGAGCCTGCCCTGCGACCCTTGCCACCTGTGCTAACACACTCTGCAATTCCTGCTTCTGAACTCTGGACAGGGTGACTGGCCCTGCTTCTCAGGCCAGGTCTCTGCGCTGATAGCAAAATGATGGTTCCTGCTGGGTGAACACAGCTTTTAAGTTGGCGTCAAGATTTTTCCTCCTTGCCTGAAAAGCTTAAAAAACTCCTTGCCTTAGGTGGAGTGCTAAGGGCATAGGAATTAAAAGGGAATTGGCGTGAGGGGTCACCACTGCTGCAGAGTTCCAGGCACACATTTCATTATGAAAGTGCATACACACGGCACACACGCACACACCCCGCACAGCTGGGGCAACAGGCTCCTTGTTCTTTGAAGCCAAGTTCCGCTTCACTGTGGTTTCTTGGAACGCTCTCAGCAAAGAAGGGCACGGCAGGTCCTTGTCCGCCAAATAGAGTACAGAATTTTTAGTTCCCTGGGCCAGAAGGGCAATGACAGAGGAGGGATACATAAGAAGAGGAAAAGAGCTTGGCCTGGACATTCCAGTATCAGATACAGCACAAATCTTGGAACGTGTTTCTTCATATCCCTGATGCTCAGCTCCTTCTCTGAAATGGAACATATATCTAGATGATGCCTTCACCTAAAACATTTTTGAAGATGCTTATAGTAGGAATACATGTCAAGTAGAACTTAGAAATACATAAACAGAAATGAGGAGTTGCTTAGGAGAATTGAACAGAGAGATTAATGGGAGGGAGCTGGGATTAGAAAATCTGTGCATTAAATTAGATCCTGAGAAGTTGGACATCCTGGGAAGGTCTGGAAGAGCTGGACCAAAAAGTTCTATCTCGTCCTATCAGGTAACAGAAGAAATGAGGAGAGAGTGAATTGAGGGTGCCAGCCGGGCTCGGGCTAGCCCATGATGAAGGAGGGAAAACACGGAGTCACAGTAAAACTCCTTCACTCCAGTCTCCATTCCCTCCTGCTGTTCACTGGACTCTCAGATTTCCTGAAATCCCCCTACACATGGCTTTGCTTGGCTTTTGTAGAATTTCATAATATTCCAAACTCGCAAACCACAGCAAAAATGCTGCCGTTAAGCATGAGAGAATTCAGACTCCCCTCCTGAATTCTCACTAGTGAGCTCAGGCTGTGTTTCACTGCTACACTGGTGTTGTACTGGTAAATGCAATTCTGCTTATGGGGTAGATCTTCAGACGGGGCTTCAAATGGGAAATGAATCTTTCAGCTTTATGAAGTACAAAACGACCCATTCTTTTCTGAATGTGCAAATGAAAAGGTAAGAGATGCTTTTTTTTTTTTTTGGAGACAGAGTCTTGCTCTGTTGCCAGTTGCCAGGCTGGAGTACAGTGGCGCGATCTCAGCTCACCGCAATCTCTCCCTCCCAGGTTCAAGAGATTCCCTTGCCTCAGCCTCCCAAGTAGCTCGGACTACAGGCATGTGCCACTACACCTAGCTCAATTTTTGTATTTTAAGTAGAGACGGGGTTTCACCATGTTGACCAGGATGATCTTGATCTCCTGATCTCATGATCTGTCTGCTTTGGCCTACCAAAGTGTTGGGATTACAGGCATGAGCCACTGTACCCTGCTGAGAGATGCTCTTAATGGGTTAAACAGTAAAGCCAGAATGGCGAAGACTTGCTGGAAGAAGCTGGATGGGAACAGCTGCCTCCACATTCTAGTCTGCTAACGCCCACACCTGGGCAAGACAACTATGAAGGGGAAGAAAGAGGCATGGGGAGTTTTCCTACCAGATGTCAAGACCTAGGTGAAGCTGGAGAACAGATAAAGGGTGTTGGCACAGGTAAGTGGGTCAGTGGCACGGGAGGGAGAGCTCAGACACAATTCCATGCACGCGTGGTGGGCATTTCAGATCAGTGGGAAACTGGGCATTAATCAATACATTTTTTTTTTACTTATTGGCAATTGGTTATTAATATGGAGAATAATCAAATGAGGTCCCTAACATCATGTGGCTTAAAGATCTAATTATGGAAAGACTGAAATATGAAACTTTAAATATGGTTACAAGAAAATAGAACATCTTTGTAAACTTAATGTTGAAAAGAATTTCATAATATTCCAAACCCGCAAACCACAGCAAAAATGGAAAAATTTGTTTTGCATTAAAGCAAAATATGTTCATCAAATGTTAACTCTAAGAAAATAAAAAGATAACTCACAGGAAGAAATAAAGAATTAATATCTAGAATACATAAAGAACTTCTCTAATTCAAAAAGCAAAAGACGAATAGGCTAGTTAAAATGGGCAAAATGGTTCAGAGATAATTTACTGAAGTGGAAACATCAATTGCTAATAAACGCATGAAAAGATGGGTAACCTTATGAGTAGTAAGTAAAATGCAAATTAAAGTTAAAATTAGGCTGGGGTGGTGGCTCATGCCTGTAATCCCAACACTTTGGGAGGCCGAGGCAGGTGGATTACCTGGGGTCAGGAGTTCGAGGCCAGCCTTACCAACATGGTGAAAACCCCTTGCTACTAAAAATATAAAAAATTTAGCCGAGCATGGTGGTGTGCACTTGTAATTCCAGCTACCTGGGAGGCTGGGGCAGGAGAATCACTTGAACCTGGGAGGCAGAGGTTGTGGTGAGTCAAGATTGTGACACTGCACTCCAGCCTGGGTGACAGAGCAAGACACCATCTCAAAAAATAAAATAAAAACAAATAAATAAATAAATCTAAAATTAGACATTATTTCACACCATCAGGTTGACAAAAACTCAAACTAAAAAGTATGATAGTACCAAGTTTTGGTTACGATGTAGGGTAAAGGAACCTCTTACCCATTGCTGTTGGAAATAAAAATTGTTACAGATACTTTGGAGAAAATTTTGGTAACATCCAGTAAAGTTGAAAATATGCATACATGATTACTAAGAATTATACTTCTAGATACATATCTGATATGAATTCATATATACAATATGCATGCATATATATACATTCATATACATATATATGCATATCCATACATATATTTACAGATAGACAAACATATATACACACATATATATGTCAGGAAACATGAAAAATAGTAATCATAGAAGTATGATTTACAATAGTGAAATACTGGGAACTTCCCAGTGTCCATTCGGAGGAGAAATAAATTATGCTCCATCTGTGATGGAATTCCATATAGCAGTGAAAAAGAATGAACTAGAGCTTACGTGCATCAATATGGACTAATTCCACAGACATAATGTTGATCAAAGAAAGCAATTTGCAAATAAATATTTGTAGTATAATATCTACATGAATGTAAAATATATGAAAAAATTCTGTACATTGAGTAGAGGTCTTTCTCTCAATAGGTAGATGGAAAGAGAGAGAGAGAGTTATGGAATGAGAGACAGAAGAAAAGAATAAATGCAAATAAATGATAAATCTCTAAAATCAGGACGGTGTTCTTCCTGGGAGGAAAGAAATAGGGGAGGAATCTAGAAGGGTCCTATATGGAGATTTAGCTATGTTGACAATGAATTATTTTTGAAGTTGGATGATGAATACTAGGCTATCTATTTATTATATTATCCCTTATGCTGTTTTGTATGTCTTAGATATTCGGTAATAAATTCAACAGCACTGTTGGTTTTCAACCTAAACATGTATCATTCCTTATGGACAAATCAGGATTGATCCAATCCTGTCATGGTATTTCCATTTCCCTTTGCCAGATACTCATTTATCTCTTCTCCCTTTATTTGTAAGGAGTGGACAATTAGCTATTTCTAGACCTAAGAGGAAGTCAGTTGCAGGAGGAGGGTGTGGTTTGGAAACGCTTTTACTTTCTGATTGAAAAAATTCTATTGGCTCCACCACTTCCGTTTTTCTTGGGACACTAGCATGAGGATGTGATGTCTGCAGCTGTGGCAGCCATCTTGCATTCATGGGGTGACAAGCAAGGCAAATGCAATTAAAAGCAAGAGGGCAGAGAGCCAACGCGCTGAGGATAGTAGAAGAAAAGAATTGACAGAGCCTGAGTACCTGATGACAGCTGAGCCACAGATGGACCCTGGAGCCATGTAGAAACCACAGACCCTATATTGTTTCTTAAAGAAGCAGTAATGGTCTTAACGATTTAACCAACTTACTGGTGGTATTGCTTTCTGTTACTTGTGGCCAATAACCTACCTGATACAGTATACGAATCACTTTTTCTCTTAGACTTATTGTTGGGATTTCTATCTATGAAATCATTAAGCCCTTTCTCTCCTTCAAATTTCTACTATTTCCTCCACATTCAAGGTGTCTTCTCTCCCTGGTGACCTCCTCATCCCTAAAAACTCTTCTGAAATGTGTGCTTGGTGATGTCTTCTTAGGGTTCTGAAATAAGCAACACTCTTCCTTGTCTGCAACCCCGAACATTTTCCCTATGTTTGCATTCCAGCCCTTAGCATGCACAGCTGCACACTCCACCACTGTCCCAGTAAGGAAGGTCCCATGACGTTTTCATTTCTGGATCTCAATGTTGGCACGTCAGGGCATATCACAGGGGCCGAATGGAAGGTAGTTAGAATGAATGATGCTTGTCTTGTATCAACGTCTTAGAGGGAAAACAAATCAAATACTGAAGTGGGTGGTGAGGAGGAAATGTGTGCGGAAAGAGACCAATGGCCTTCCCATAAACAAACACCGCAAAATGAACCCTTTTTAAAACAGCTCCTAATGCAATATTACATCAATCACATTCGCATTTGCTAATGATTTTGTGTGTTCGATAGAATCTCATTTAAGCTCACTAGCCTATTTAAATCCTGGCTTCCTTTTATTTCCCATCCTAATTAGATTTAAGGGACAATTGCAAAGGACCTATTTTGTAAGGAAATAAATGAATGCCTAAGTGATCCTGGACACTTACAAAGTGGTTGCTGTCCCCAAGCTTGAACTACAGAAGCGTGGGCAACTTTTATTATGGGACAGAGACCCTTGTGTGCTAGGTAATACAGAGACACAGCAAATGCACAGGTTGATAAAAATGGACTTAAACATGGGCTCCAGTACACTCCTCTGTATCAGTGCATCATGAAACTAGAACAGGGATTACATGAGACAGTTTTTCTGTCTTCTAAAAGCCTTTTATTTATTTTCTTTTTAAAATAGCTGTTGTGCTTGTGAGTATGGAAGGGGGTCAGAGATGAATGAAAGGTGGAGAGCACCCATATGCAGAATAACCTCCAGACAGCAATCTAGTGAAAAGTCTGCATTTACTCTTGATGTAGCCAGGGTGCTGGGGCCATTAATTGGCACATGTGTTGAAGAGGACAGGCATCAGCCGAGAGAAGATTCCAGTTGCAACAGGAATAGACTGGGGCATAAGGCCAGTTTGAAGCATATCTTCATTTGCAGATCATCTTTTGAAAGTCCTTTTTTATGCATCCGTAGGTGAATGATAATGATACAGCATTTTTTTTTTTGAGATTGAGTTTCACTCTGTCACCCAGGCTGAAGTGCAGTGGTGTGATCTTGGCTCACTGCAACCTCCGCCTCCCAGGTTCACTCAATCCTCCCACCTCAGCCTCCTGAGTAGCTAGGATGATGGGCGTGCACCACCATGTCCGGCTAATTTTTTTGTATTTTTAGTAGAGACGGTGTTTCGCCACGTTGGCCAGGCTGGTCTGGAACTCCTGACCTCAAGTGATCTAACCACCTTGGCCTCCCTAAGTGCTGGGATTACAGGCGTGGGCCACTGCACTTGGCCTGATACAGCATTTTATATAATACCCAGCATTCACTGAGCATGTGTATGCTCAGTGATTACATGGATTACCTCATTTAAATGTACAAAAGTCACAGGAGGTAGGTACTATCTATTATTATTTTCATTTGGCAGGAAAGAAAACAGACTCAGTAAAAGTTTTTTTTTTTTTTTTTTGATAGATCTAGGGATGACAGAACCATTCATGGAATGACACTCTATTCTCCTGAGAGTTGGTTATAACTATTGCTTTGTGGGTTTGGCCAATGTTGCCTCCTCCTTCAGAGTTCTAGGAGGGAAGGTACCTGCATGGACAGGAAGTCCAGCTGCCTTCTGGGCATTAAAGCACCCGTATCTCAACTTCTGCTGCCCAAAAGTTGACATTAGGGGAGGGTGATTCCAACCAAGGCCTGGGGACAGTGAAGGGCAGCAGAGTCCTTGAACAATTTTACTATCAGACTAGAGAGCTGGGATCAGTAGTCCGGCCCAGGATCAGGAAGGAAGAGTCAGGCGTGCTCGTCCTGGATCTGAGATGTCACAGCTGCTGGAACCCAGCCTGGAACGTGTATGGGAGTTTGCACCATCTTCTGCCTCCCTATTGTGGATGGCGAGAAAGTGAGATCCACTTTCCCTCTGAATCTTTCTGCCTGTGTGTGTTCTCCAGGGCCCCAGTGGGTCTCACAGATTATCACCTCCATTCTGTGCAGGACAGAAGAGGATTCCTGACATCCAGACTCTTCCGTCTGCCTCGGGGTAGACTCACAACTTCCAGCCCGTTAACTCTGTCTGTTCCCACTCTCTTGTGAGCATTCCCTCCTGTGCCCACGGATCTCCCATCCTCTGGCCCTACTTCTCCTTGCCCATCAAAATGCATCTGCTTTCTTTCTGTTTCCTTGGGGTCCTATCTTTTTCCATGCTGAGGGCCTTCATTAAGCTTTAGTCCTTTAATTAAAAAGAAGGTGCCAAGAGAATGGGACCTAGAAATTTAGGAGCAAGATACGGGAGCAAGAGGGCTGTTTCCAGAGCAGCAGGCACAACACGAGTGGCGCCTTCCTATTCCACACACATGGCACCCAACTACCCTGAGTATCTCTGCAACATGAGATGGAAAGGGCCCGGTAGTGGCTCCTCCTTCTCATCTCCACCCATGCAGTCTTGACCCCCAGACAGGCAAAATGCAGTGACTTGGCACTAGAGCTCAGCCTGTGTTCTGTTTAGTTTTGGGGAGGAGCTGATTCTCTGAAGTTCTCCCCAGACCACAGCTGCACTCTGGGAAGTTGATCAGAAGAGAAGTGAGGGAAGTTTGGTTTGGAAGGGAAGAGGCTCAGTGTGTATCAAATGGATTTGGTGACTGGAGTTAACTGTTTTAAATTTTCATTGGTGAAAAAAATATATATTAATTTCTACAGACACATTTCTTAGTTCATGTCTAGGCCTGGCTCATGCAGCTTATTAGCCAGCTCAACTTGACCCATGATTCCAGTGGCGATGACCAGCTGGAACAGACTTGGGGTGGGGGTGTTCATGTTTTAATTCAGCTAATGTAGGACAACTGTCCACACTGCAGACTTGCCTAGCTTCTTTGGGAAGGTCATCAAGGGTCAGCATCCTGGGAGGATGGCTTGGGCACTCCCTCAAAGTCCCCTCTGCTGGCCTCTCCTCCCTCTAGTAAGATTTTGTTAGTCTTTGTCGTCACACACGAAAGAACATAGTTGTTTTGTGAAAGAAGCAAAGAGAAAAATGACTTTATGGAATATTCTTATAAACTGCTGTCCTTTCAAGAGAGACTTTGCTGTGTGCCTGTGATGAGCCCTACCCTGTACCAGCAATTGACAATTGATTAAATGCTCTTCACTGCACACTTATACCACATCCCAGGCTGCTTTCAGTGGGAACAACTATGTTATTTCCTGACTACTACATTCTGGTTTGTTTGGATGAGTTTGTTTGCTTCCCATTGGTTTTTGTTCTTCTTTTGCTTTAACACTAGTTACCTTCTCTCTTGGTTTTACTTACTGTTGCACAGGGAAAGAGAGGCAATAATAAATAGAACCCACTAGGGACTTGGCAGAGCTAACTTCTAACCAGGGCTTTCTCACTAGCTATCACGAGACAGGGCAAGTCCTTTCATCCCCTTGAAAATTCACCATCTGTCCAGCGAGGCCCCTGAATTGGATTCCTGTTAGTTTCTCTTTTGGTTTTGACATTTCTGGCTCTGACACTTTCAGTCCGCCTCAGCCAGTTGAGGCTTTTTAATCTGTGGAAGTTCTTTCAAGAGGACATCTATTTGTTGTAATTTAATGTAGCTTCATTACAATAAATGCCTCTAAATAGTTTTCTCTTATTCTGGATTTTTTTTTTTTAATGTGACTTTTCCCTTTGGTATAATCGTATCTGCAGAAGCCTGAGTCTCTAGCTTGTACAGATGGAAACTAACTTCACTCTTAGCTGTTTGCAGCAGCTGCCGGGGCTTTCGTTTCTCAGGGAGGCATCTTTTCCAGCATGTCCTCTCATGTTTCTTGCACTCTGCGCTGGGCAGTTAACAGTGAGTGTGCCGTGCATGACGAAATCATCTTCCAGGTTTGAGGCCAGCCTCCAGTTCCTGCTCAGGCTGATGCAGCTCTGCGTGTAGCTTCCTTGAGATTTCCCAGGAAACATGGCCACACTGCATGTGCAGCTGTGGTTTGCAGTTATTCAAAGGATACATGTATAAGTCTGGGTGTGTTAGGGCTGAGCATAAGCTATCAGTCTACTCTCATGTACTGAATGATCATCTGTTCACAGGATGCTAGCTCGTGAAGGATGGGGTGCCTCCAGAGACATCAGGCCACCCAGATATTTGCAATACAGGACAAGCTCAGAGTAGCTGGAGACGGCATCTATTGCAAAACCTGCAGAGTCTCTCTGTTTTAAGAACTGCAAAGATGGGCCACTCCTTACAGCCATGTTTGTTTCTTTGCCCCTGATTAACAAAAGGTGGACACTTGACCTAAGTTTAACCAGTCAGAGATTTTTCCCTGAGAATGCAGATTGGGATGGAGAAAGAGAATCACTCTTTTTGGGTAGTTGGATTGCCCCAAAGACAAGGTTTGCCTGGTGGTTTCTCCCAGGCAGAAGCAGAAAAAATTTACATTGCAAGAAAGAAGGATAAAGCGTCTGCATGTGTCTTTTGGGCTGGGGGGGCGGGGGGAGGGGTGCTGAGAGGAGAGAGAGAGCAATAGCACTGCTCCCAGTTTCTCTTTCTGGGTCCTCTGAAGTCTGGCTGCATTTCTGTTCTCAAGAAACTATCCCACAGCTTAGGTTAGTTTCTGTCACTAGCAAACAAAATAGCTCTTTCCATTGGGTACTCAATTACTCTACTTAGATACGCATAGCTAGAGATCTAGGCTGAAGAAAATTATTTTTTCCTAGACTGTTGTGCACTTTACACTGTTCATTCATTCATTCATTCATTCATGCATGCATGCATGCATCTATCCATCGATTTAACAGACATCTATTGAGGTCTTCTATGTGCTGGGAACTGTGCTAGTCTCTTTGGAGGGACTGGTGAGCAGTGTAGACACAGCCTGACCTCAGGGAGCTTATGGTCTATGGAAGAGAGATAGTAGATTGGTTGTCTGTGGCTGCCAAGTTAATTACTACAAACTTGGAGGCTTAACACAGCAGACATGGATTCGCTTACAGTTCTGGAAGTCAGAAGTCCAATTTGAAGGTGTCAGCAAGGCTCATCTCCTGCTGAAGGCTCTAGGGAGAATCCTCTCTTGCCTCTTCCAGCTTCTGGTGCTCAGACTCCTTGGCCGTCTCTGCTCATTCCAGTCTCTGCCTCCGACTTCACATGGTGTTTGCCCTCTTGTCTCTGTGTGTCGCTTATAAGGACACTTTATTGAATTTAGGGCCCACTGCAATAATCCAGGATGATCTCATCTTGAGTTCCTTAACTTAAGAGAAACATCTGCAAAGACCGTTCTTCCAAATAGAGTTATGTTATCAGGTTCCAGAGGTAAGGACATGGACAAATCTTTTTGGAAGCCACCATTCCATCCACTACAGAGGGTGAACACTTGTTAGTGTGGAGAATATCACAAAGGGGACTCACAGGGTGCTCAGAAAATTGGTATGACAACCTTTTCTTTAGGCATCAGAGGAAGCGGCATCATCTGGAAGCAGAAGGCTGAGTAAGCCCCTGCTAAATTGTAGACAGGGAGACAGGCCCAAAGAAAGAGGCCCAAGAGAGCAAACAGCTCCAGGGTAGGAGGCAAGCCCAGCGTGGCTGGAACGAGGAGGCGGTGTGGAGGCCGTGGAGGGGCAGACAGTGGAGCAATGCAGAGGCAGGTGGGTTCTGATCCTGCAGCCCATGTGGTCTTGTGCAGAGCTTTGGATTCCACTGTGGCAGCGATAGGACTTTGCAGTAAGGTTTTAAGTGGAGTAAAGTGATCTGATTTGCATTTTTAAAAGATTTCTTTGTCTCCTTTTTTTTTTTCCTCCTCAGCCTTCAACTCCCTAATATTGTAATAATTGCCAACAATATTGTCCGTGGGAATTCCCTGGCAATACAGGGAGGCTTAGACGCATAGGTCGGAAGGCATGAAAAGCCTCCCTCTTGGCGTCTAATTTGCTCCTCCAACCTGCCCCAGATCCTCTTTTACCTTCATTTTGGTTTTGAAAATTGTAAATCAGTTAAGTATTAGCTCAAGGCCTCAGATGGCAAGGGCAGTTTAATACCGTGAAAAATAAGAGGCATCTTTGGTATTCTGACATTTGTGATGCCCGGACTCGTTATTTTTCCTAATGAACATTTCTTTCTCTCCTTGTGCTTATCGGTTTTAACACATGCCATTTACCACCTCCGACCCGCTGTTGAGGGGGCTGGAAACCGGCTTCCATCACTGTCAGGGCAGGAGACGAAAAATTGCAAAGTAAATGGCAAGATGTTGCCGCGATAGTGAGCAGGAAAATCTGCTGTGCTTAGAAGAACGCGCGACCCAAATGAAATTCCGCGTCTCCCCGCGGCCGGTGCCGCCGAGCCACCAGAGAGGGGCGGGTGCCACGTGACTGATTATTCAAATGGGCCGATGATTAACTCGGTTTATATTGATGCAAATAATCCTGCCGGAGCCTGCAACGGCTAATGCATTTTGGAAGTGTGGGTTTTCCATTGATAGCACAAAATAGTGTAGAGGAAAGCCATTTTCATAATATTAATAATGGAATTACAGAATCAGGTCACTTAAAGGAACGGCGCTGACTCAGCGACAGCAGCGTGGAGGTTGAATGTGGGGATTAGCGCTGAGCAAAACGAATACAAACCTTCTGCAGCGATCTCATTGCATAAAGCACACATCCCCTTCCCTTTATCTTTTTAAAAGAAAAAGAGCTTCAGAAATTGTATTTACCGTGGCTAAATACAATTCTCAGACGAATTTATTATAAAGAAAGAAACTGTCCAGTGAGCTTAGGGAGCTCCCAGTAAAACGTTTTTCTTCCCCCCACCCCTTGATTAAATCCCTTTGATTAAATAGTGGATTTACCTTCCTTGCTGCCCATGCTCTAGTTTAATGTCAAGTCCTAGAACAATGCCCGCAAATGCTTTCTAAATGAATGATTCAAATTGCAAATGAAGATCAATACATGCCCTCTAAAAGAGTGACTATATTTGTCAGTGAAGATCTAGGGCTGACATGGAATTCTGCGCAAATCTCTCAGGATCTTCTGCTGTGTGCAGCAAGCAGAAGTGAGCTCCTGGGATCCTTGTTGAGTGGGAATTGGGGAAGACAGATGACAGAATCTAAGGAGATTGGCTTGCTCTGTGGACACTAAAAAGAACCTTAAAAATACCCAGAGGAGGCCGGACACGGGGGCTCACACCTGTAATCCCAGCACTTTGAGGGGCTGAGGTGGGTGGATCATGAGGTCAGCAGATCGAGATCATACTGGCTAACATAGTGAAACCCCATCTCTACTAAAAATACAAAAATTAGCCTTGTGTGGTGGCGTGTGCCTGTAGTCCCAGCTACTCGGGAGGCTGAGGCAGGAGAATCACTTGAACTCAGGATGGGGAGGTTGCAGTAAGCTGAGATCACGCCATGGCACTCCAGCCTGGTTGACAGAGACTCTGTCTTAGAAAAAAAAAATACTCAGAGGAGGGCACGAAGATGTATATATGATGATGTTTACAGCAGTGCATTTGCAAAAGTGGACCAACCAGAACATTAAGGCATATGAAGATATAACCAGAAATGGAATATCATGCAGATGTTAAAGATTGTATTGAAGGGATAGGAGAAACCGTTCATGACATATTAAGCGAAGAAGCAAATTCCAAATATTTTAATAAGAAAGCCAGGGCTCCTGTTCTGTGCATTTGTCCAGCCCACATTAGCCCACTCTCCTAGAGTATTGGCGACTACTACTGAAACTGTGGAAGGCAACCTGATGAAGACTCAATTGCTTCTCTTTCGCAGTCTAAGGAGGGAACTAGAAAAGAACTACAGGGCAAGAAGGGACTTGGCAGGAATTCAAAGGTTCTCCGTAAGGAGTGCATGCTATGCTTAAAAAAATTGTGATAAAATACACACAATAGAACATTTATCATTTAAATGATTTTCAAGTGTGCAATTCAGTGGCATTTTATACATTCACGATGTTCTGCAGTCATCACCACTAGTTCGTTCTAGAATATTTCCATCATCCCTGAAGGAAACCCCACACTCATAGAACACCATTCAGCCCTGTGCCACCACTAACCATACAGGGCTATCTTTCTTTTTAAACTTCTTCTCTTTCTTCTGTCTCCCATTCCTGTTTTCCTTGACTACTAACCTTTCTAGAATTCTTAGAATCAGGTGATGAGTAGTTAGTTAGTCACTTGGCATGAAGGCAGCATGGAGGAGAGAAGGGACCATGGCTAGCTACCCTGAGGATCCAAATTTAACACTCTTCTTCCCGTTAGGGGCAGCGGTATTGCTTAGTGGCTGTGGATAAGAATCCCAGAATCTAACAGCTTTGGTTCAAATCCTGGAACTATGTCTTATTTCTCAGTTACCACTCCTCTAAGCCTCAGCTTTCTTGTCTCTAAAATGGGGACAGCAAAATAACTCACCTCATAAAGTGGTAAGAACAAATGATTTTTGACTGGTGCTTAGAACATGCTTTGCCATAGCATAAGTGCTTAATCATTGTCTGCTGTTATAGTAATATGGATTTCTTCAAGTAGTTTCTCTGATATCTGGACGAGGGGATCATAATAGCTGGTTGAGACTGAATAAGAGAGGATTTTCAAGCTAGTTGTCCCACTGATACCCAACGGATGTAGGTGTCTTTTGGCCAAGAGTTTCAGGGAGACACAAAAGAAGAGGCTCTCCTGTCTGCTGGCTTCTCTGCTTGAGTAGCATCAGACATTATTTCCATTTTTACCACCAGGTCATTCTGCTTTTTTAAAATAAGTAGTCAGGTACTTGTGTTACCAGAAAGGAGTCCCGATCCAGACCCCAAGAGACGGTTCTTGGGTCTTGAACCAGAAAGAATTGAGGGCGAGTCCATACAGTAAAGTGAAAGTGAGTTTATTAAGAAAGTAGAGGAATGAAAGAATGGCTACTCCATCGACAGAGCAGCCCCAAAGGCTGCCAGCTGCCCATTTTAATGGTTATTTCTTGATGATATGCTAAACAGGGGGTGGATTATTCATGCCTCCTCTTTTTAGACCGTATAGGGTACTCCCTGACGTTGCCATCGCATTTGTAAACTGTCATGGTGCTGGTGGGAGTGTAGCAGTGAGGACCACCAGAGGTCACTCTTGTCACCATCTTGGTTTTGGTGGGTTTTGGCTGGTTTCTTTACTGCAACCTGCAACCTTTTCATCAGCAAGGCCTTTATGACCTGCGTCTTGTGCTGACCTCTTGCTTCGTCCTGTGACTAAAAATGCCTTAACCATCTGGGAATGCAGCCCAGCAGGTCTTAGCCTTATTTCACCCAGCCCCTATTCAAGACGTAGTTGCTGTGGTTCACAGGCCTCTAACATCTGGACAAGTTTCTCACGTGATCTGGTTTCTCAGACTCTTCTGTGACAGCCCCAGTAATCTTCCCTGATTGATTGTGTTCTGGTTCGTCATTGTCCTTCTTAAATGTGGGGCTCGGAGTTGAACCCAACAAACTTCATCTGGACCTTCTCTTAGCTCCTTTTGAAAATTTGCACTTCGGTTAATCCAGGCTTCCCCACCTCCTGCCCCATCCCACCTTCATTTGTGATGGACATCTTTAGAAGTTGAGAGCAGGGAGTGACAAAGTGCAGGTCACTAAAGGCTCAGCTGTGTAGGATCCTGAGTGCAATGTCAGAATTCTGGCTGAGGCCTTGACCTAGCCCATGCCTACCCCTGTGTCCCCACTCCTCACCTCTTACCCCCCTCCCCCTCTCACCGTCCTCTACTCATACTGGTGACTGCTTTTCTCCAGGCATGGCACACTCGGTCCCTGCTCAGGCCTTCTGCTCTTGTGTGTTCTGCTGCTGAGATGGCTTTTCCCAGTATTCTTGTGGTTGACTCCTTTACTTCATTTAGGCTCTGCCTAATGTCATCCTCTTGGGGGCTTCCTCTGATCACGACAATGGTCTCTGTCTCTCTCTAGCCCCATCCTGCTTTATTGTCCTCTAGAGCACTTAGTTTTACATGATACTGACCTATGCTTATTTGCTCATTGTTAATTGTTTATCTCCCCTACCAGATTACAGACTCCACAGGGCAGGGACCTTGACAGTCTTCTTGGTCCTGTGTTCCTAGTGCCTAGAAGTGCCTAGCACATAGTGGGTTCTCAATAACTATTTGTTGAATGAATAACTCAATGGTAGTAATTCGTGGTGCTGAGAAACAAAAATGCAGCTCCTGACAGCCAGAATCTGGCCTGACACTCAAACAGGGTCACAGTCTTCTCCCCGTAAACACAGACAATTTCACAGAACATCAACAGCAGACAACACAGCAATGCTGTGACCCTGAGAAATCAGGACCAAGACGAGACTGAGAGCAGACAAAAGTGAAGACATTGTCCAAACCACCATCAACAACCAATAATTCCCCATACCTGGCCAGTGCGAATGATTGCTGCGTCTCTACCAAACCCTGTTCTTCCTGCCTTCTGGATGAGAATGATGAGGATAATCAATCACAGAATTACTCCCACTTCCTGACACTCTGCTGAGAGCTCCAGCTGATTGATGCGGCAAGGTGTTGGGGGAGGGGCAGTGTTCTACACTCCTGTGATTAGATCTGAGTCTTCCAGTGAGCGGGGTTCCCTGGGCTGTGAGCTCCACGAGTGCTCCCTCCAGCTGTCTCCAGAGCAAAGCCTGGCTTCCTCGAAACCTTTTCACCATCCCCCAGTACAAGCCCTAGTCTTAAAAGCAGGCCTTTCTTTCATTGTCTTGCTGAGATGGTGCTTGGTTCTCTGCGGTGTGTTGTCTTCCTTTTTGCAATGACTGGACAGATCCAATCACAAGTGTGTTCCTGGTGGTCTTTCACTACCAAAAAAATTATTATTTTTGTCGTTATTGACCTTGGTATCTATCACTCCAGTTTTGAATATCTTGGAAATTCAAGACATTTCCTTTAATATATTCACCTGAGAAAATGGATCAGAGCTGAAGTCCTCTTAAGCTCACCGTTAGAGGTCATCTGCTGGTCTGCACTGATTACAGCAGCTAGTAGCTGCTTTATCTCCTTATAAAGCGGGTAGCAGTCCACAGGTAGAGCCATACTGTATGAGATCGTGGGCCAGATCAGTCTTCTTGGTTGTATCTGCCCTTCCACGGTTACCAGGGGCGAATATGGACTGGTCTGCAGCAACTTGATTCTTGTCTCCTCAGAGGAAAGAATTGGGTCAAGGGACATTCAGCAGGGTGAGACCAAGGCAGGTTTTAGAGCAGGGGTAAAAGTTGATTAACGAGTTTTAGAGCAAGAATGAAAGGAAGCAAAATACACTTGGGAGAGGATGGTGTAGGCAATGGATGTGAGCGATTCCAGAGCTCCGTCCCACCCTGGACTTGGGGTTTTATGCATTGGCATGGTTTTGGGATTTGTGTTTCATCTCCACTAATTATTCCCTTGGAGCAGGCTGTCTGCAGGCATGGTGGCCTGCAGTGCTTGGGTGGGGCCACATGCACGTGTGTTTACGGAAGTTGTGTACATGCTCACTTGAGGCATTTTTCCCTTACCAGTTCAGTGTTGCTAGAGGAAGGTCGTGTACCAGTTACACTCTGCCATTTTGCCTCTTAGTGCGCATGCTTAAGCCCACTTGCCCAGTGTTGGAAACAGGTTTATAACATCAGGAAGAATCCCCACAGAGACAATGGATCCCTCAGCAAGGCTAGTTTACTTCCTGCAGGAAGGGTGCAACTCCCCGGCAGTCTTGCCACAAGAGCACACCTGAACAAGGGAGACGGGGACATTTATAACTTTCATAACCTGACGCAATTGCCCTACCACTGTGTCCAGTTTCCTTTGGCCAGAATGGGACCTCACATTCTATGCTTGACCCAATTGGCTAAAACTTGAAAATTTCCTGAACAGATAAGGGGGAAAGAAGATAAGGAGGAAGAGGAAACTAGTCAGGAGAAGGTCAGGAGGGTTTCCAAATAAGGAATGGCATGCACCAGGGTCTGGAGCTTGTCCAGTTCTGTTCAGACATGCCGGAGTGAGTCAAGGTAGCTGATTTAAGACGTAGCTAATTTAGAGAATATACATACATGGGTATATGTTTATGCTACTAGTGGATAATGGCCATAGAGCAAGAGATTATAACTCCTTATATTGTAGTCTAAGGCATACACTTGTAAGAAGAACTCTCCCATCTCTCACACCCAACTCCTGAGATCTCTTTGCAAAGCTGCTGATCACCAGCTTCAGGTGTTTTCTGGCTACTGGGAGACTGCCTTTCCCTGGCACTGGCAGCAACCAATTATTTTAGAGAGACAGTTTAACAGCCAACTGGCCATCACCTCCTGATGGTTGGCTGACATTCCTGGCGGGGGGCCAAGGGCTGGGAGGTGGGGGGCAGTGCCTCTTCTGCCCTGCTCATGTCAGTTTAGCCGCCTACTCTAACACCATCACTTTTCCCGGGCTGTCACCATGGCCAGATTGCTTAGGGAGAGAGTTGCTTACTCCCTACCTGTATATGGAGCCCAAGTTGCCCACCTTTCTCTGCTACTGTTCCTCCCTTCTCTGCTCTGGCAACAAATATCTATTGAGCATCTTCTATGGGTCAGGCCTTCTGTGAGGTACAGTGCTCTTCCTGGACATGGACGGGGAGAGGAGGTGGTAGTAAATGCCTCACTACTGATTTCTCTTATAAGGGCACGTATGTGAGCAGAGAGTGGAGAATCCTATACCCATCTGGAACGCGTGCGGGGCATTGGGAGAATGGGGAGCAAGGGGGTAATCTGGAGGCAGAGAGAGGACAGGCATCTTCCAGAAATATTTCTTTTGGTGTTCTGTGCAGAGGGCAAGTTTTGCATTATGGATGCTTTTATCTTTTTAAAACCACCAAAGTCTTTCTTCCTGCTTGGTTATTGTCATCTTGTGGTGTCATTTTGTGTTTGTTAAGGTGTCGCTGCACAGAAACTCCCTCAGCTGTGTTCCCGACAAAGTGGGGCTGCTACTCAACTCCCTGGTAGCTTTGCTAAGGCAAATCTAACCAGCTGCGAGATCATGGGAACAACGATGGCTCCTTATTTTTAGCAAGCAGAATGGAATGCAGTAAGCAAAGGGTGATAAATACCCCTTTTGTACTGAATGTTTTACCATAATGAAAAAGCAACCTCTGTCTTAAAATTGGCCATTCTTTTCCATATAATTTTCCCCCCCTAGAGCAGACAAATTGACTGAGTCAGGTGGGCAGACGTGGTTTTCTTCAGCCCTGGACAGATTTAACGGGGGCTCGCCCACTGGGGCATGCAGACTTTCCGGCTGCGATCTTCTGTACACATTTATCTGTAGGCAGGCACAGGGAGATGTAACTGGCGGGAAGCAGCCCCAGAGAAAGTATTCACCTTTGTGAGTAAATAATTCCCAGCCCTGAGAGCAGCTGGAGTATAATACAAAGCGCCCACCGGCAGGGGTCTCCCGTCAGCCAGCTTATTTACACTTGAAACTGAGCATTTAGTGGAGATTTTACTGCTCTTGATGATTGAGGAGGTGCCCGGCCTCTCTGACCCCAGGGGTGGAGTGTGTGCAGGGTGGCCGCACGTGCTGGACTTGGTGGCCTGGTTGTGGGGCCACTGTGCTGGGGGCCCAGGAGGGCTGGAGCAGGCGGGCTCACACCTGTGTGTTTGCTCAGGTGGGTTTCATTCTTCTGCACAGGGATGATTATATATTTGCCTGGCTGACATTTAAACTGATTGTTATTCTGATGGGTAAGACTATATGCTCCATTGCAAGGGAAGCTCGCCTGGCCAATACTCCCTGATTTTTAAAATTTAACAGAGTTTAAGTTTGTAGAAATTGAGCAGAAAATACAGAGATTGCAGCATATTCTCTGTGTCCTCTCCTCTCTCGTTCCCTCTATTATTTTTGTCTTGTTTTTGAGAAGGGTCTCACTTTGTTGCATAGGCTGGAGTGCAGTGGCGGGATGACGGTCCAGTGCACCATGATTTGTTGTAGAGATGGGGTCTCACATGTTGGCCAGGCTGGTCTTGAACTCCTGGGCTTAAGTGATCCTCTTGCTTTATTATTATTTTTTTTTGTAGCTATGGGGTCTCACTTTGTTGCTCAGGCTGGTCTTGAACTCCTGGGATCAAGCAATCCTCACTTTTGGCCTCCAAAAGTGCTGGGATTAGAAGTGTGAGCCACTTCCCCTGGCACTCCTACTGTGAACATCTTCCCTTGGTGTGGGATGTTCATTTCAGTGGATGAACCCATATCAGTACAGTAGTATTAACTAAAATCCACAGTTTATGTTAGGGTTCACTGTATAGGTTGCACAGTTCCAAAGGTCTTGCCAAATGTGTGATGTCTTTTATCCACCATTCCAGTACCCTACAGAAATGAGGGCCCTCCTGAGAGCAGGGAGTTGAGCACCTCTGCCAAGCAGCGCATTGGTTCTGGCTGGAGCCCTTGTCTGCTGGGTGCCCAGTGTCAGAGAACAATGACGCTTCTCCCTGTGGGGTGAGGAAAGAGCAGAGCTGGCCTCAGACACAGAGGGGTGTCACTAACCCCTAATAGAAGTGCGGAATTCCCTCTGAAACAGGTAGGGAGGCTTTCTGTCCTCTCAGCACCCAGCTAAATGTCTCTGCCCATCAACCTTTATGTTCTCAGGTGTCTTGGGGTATTCTTGTGGATTCACCTGGGGTCTTGGATGATGCCAGGCAGACCTGTGACATGGGCAGGTGACACTCTGGCTGGACAGTCAGTGGCTAAGGAGCTGGCCTCTCCTGCTTTGACAAGAGCCACAGGGCCTGTGGAGCCAGTGACAGTGGTGATTGGTTTTCATGTGGCCACTGGGCCTCCTCCACAAGGTCTCTGCAGTGGTCATTCTCTGGGTCCCCTTACTTAGCTTTTCCTGGGCAGAGACCCCTCTTTTTTCTTGGGTGGCAATCTCAGAATCAGCTGTCAAAGGGTGAGTGTTCCAGGCTGTTGCTCCACCATCTAGGCCTCTGTAGACATTGTCTCTCCATCCCACAAGAAGTTCTACTCCCTTTTCCTTTCTCAGCGGAGTCCCCAAGGACGGATAAAGCTGATGGATTCTGGAGGTGGGGCCAGCTGAGAGTCCTGTTTGAAATTGACAGTCTTTTTAAATATGGAGACTTGTTGATGTGTTGCTCAGGGCTTTGGTCACGACAAAAACACCATAACTTGTGCTACTGGTGTTTGCAGGAAAAGTAGAAAGGGGATGTGCTCGGGCACAGTAGAATGCAGAGGACAGTGGCTTGAAGAAGTGATTATAGATGACGGCAAGAGGAGAGAAGCAGAGGTACCAGCTCAGGGGTCTGAAGTGTGAGCTGCCTTTTGTAACATGGAAAGGTTCCCTACAGGCCCTCGGGATCGCAATGGGAGAGGAAGCTCATAAAAGCCACAGCAGAGGACTCCGACTACATTAGACACATATGAAAATGTTATCCCTGAAGTCTGGAGAACTTCGTATGCCCATTTCACTGACAGCATATAAACTGAGGTTCCGAGATGTTACAAAAACAATCAAAGACACATACTGCAAAGGCCGTGTGCTGAGATTCAAACCCAGAACTTTTGGCTTCCTTAGCCTCTGGTTTGCTCACTACATCTTGATGGCTTCTTGCAGCTGGCTTGGATAAACAGAGGTGGTGGAATGATCATTAAGCATTAAAAAAGAGTTAATGGCTTCCAGCTTTATCCGTTATCCTCAGCAAACTAATACAGGAACAGAAAACCAAACACTGCATGTTCTCACTCATAAATGGGAATTGAACAATGAGAACACATGGACACAGGGAGAGAAACAACACACGCCGGGGCCTGCTGAGGGGCGGGGGGTGAGGGGAGGGAAGGTAGAGGACGAGTCAATAGGTGCAGCAAACCACCATGGCACACGTATACCTATGTGACAAACCTGCATGTTCTGCACATGTATCCTGGAACTTAAAGTAAAGTAAAGAAAACAAAAACAACAATAAAAAAGAGTTAACAGGATGAGCAATGGTACAGAAGGGGGATGTGATAAAAACAGCCAACATTTGCTACACCCTTCACATAATCCTCGAAACAACTCAATTATTTATGATCATGAATTGCATCATCTTCATTTTAAGATGAGAAAGCTGAGTTTCAGAGAAGTTAAACAACTTGCCCAAAATCCAGTGGTCTAGAGCCTTACTCTGAGCTACTCCCAGGCCTAGTCAGGGCTGCAGTTTATCACTAAATGTAGCTGTTGACTGCGCTCCACTGCACATGGGGTCCTGTGCCAGACACCTGCACACACCCTTAAATTTCATCCTTATCCTCAGCTCTGTGAGGGAAGGTATATATATATTCCAGTTTAACAGATAAAGGAACTGAGAAGTCAAACAACTTATCCCTGGCCACACAGCCAATAGGTGGCAGAGCTGGGATTTGACCCCGGATTTTTCTGACATACAATCTTGTGCCTTGCCTCATATATTGGTGGTTTCCACACCTGTAAATACATCTGAACTACCCAGGGAGCATTTATAAAACACAGATTCTTTTTTTTTTGAGACGGAGTTTTGCTCTGGTTTCCCAGGCTGGAGTGCAGTGGTGTGATCTTGGCTCACTGCAACCTCTGCCTCCCGGGTTCAAGTGATTCTCCTGCCTCAGCCTCTCGAGTAGCTGGGATTACAGGCATGTGCCACCATGCCGGGCTAATTTTGTATTTTGAGTAGAGATGAGGTTTCTCCGTGTTTGTCAGGCTGGTCTCGAACTCCCAACCTCAGGTGATCCGCCCACCTCGGCTTCCCCGAGTGCTGGGATTACAGGCATGAGCCACCATGCCTGGCCAAAATACAGATTCTTAAGCCCCAGCCCTGGAGACAACTGGGACAGGCACGGGAATCAGCATTTTTCAGAAGCCTTTCAGTAACAGGAGCTGCTGCCCATACCACAATGCGATGAGTGTGGCGATCTTGAGAGCAGAGGAAGGCTGTAGCCGGCCTGGGCAAGGACTGTGCTCCTGAGAGAGGGTAGGAAGTACAACCCATCACATTCTTGGCACCTCTGACATTGATTTGCTCTGTGACTGCTGATAAGACAACTGTTGATCGTTTGATTTTCAGACATATACAATTAGCAGCTAATGCAGGTGTTTCCTTTATTTGATTCTGATATGGAAATGAGTTACCCAAATAAAAATCTCATCTGCAGAGTGTTTGGATGGCTCTAGACAGTGTGGCAAGAGGAGGGGCTGATGTTGGCAGAACTGGCCCACAGACAGTTTAGAGAAATTCATGGTCAGTTACCTCCCTGTCTGGTCCTTAGCTTCCAAGTCTGTAACGTGAGCATGTTGAATGATTAGCACTTCTTAGAGCGTGATATGGAACTTTCTGCACCTAAAACACATACACAGCTTGTTAAAAATGCAGATTGCATTCACTAGAATGTAAGCTCCATGACAGCAAAGGGCTATTTGTGCCGTATCATGTCCCCAGGCTCAGGAAAAATACGCAGGCAATTTGTTCTATACCATATTTCCAGACCTAGAAACAGAGCTTGACATGTAGTAGGAACTTATTAAATATTTGCTGAATGATTGAATGGATCCTTGGAAACCAGCCCAGGCCTACTGAACTGGCATCTCTATGTGGGGCTAGGAATCTGGGACTCTTTCTGAAGAGCTGCTGGTGATTCTTAAGGGCATCAGCGTTTGGGAACTGCTGAAATTGGTAGTTTCCACCATTTTTGTGATATGACCTTGGACATTCCCTTGGCTTGTTCCCACATTTAGTCTGCAGCTGAATCCTATGGCAGTTTCCCTTAAAAAGGGAGAAAGGGAGAACTGCTGAGAAGCTCTTGTTTTTATGTGAAGTCAACAGGAGGGTTTCCCACCAGCCTCTCCTCCTTCATCCTGCAGAGACCCAGGGGAGTGCCCTAGGCCTGAGAGCTTTGTGATGGAACAGATGGGGGCCAGGACACGCTGGGGACAGAGGCACAGCCAGGACCTCAGCCTGTGTGGTGCTGCTGTGGCCCCAGGCTGTTCCTGGCAGCCTCGTCAGTGTCAGGTGCATCTCCTGGGAGGCACACTGCCCTCCCCAGCATTGCATTCTGGTTGGGGTGCAGCCCACACTGAAGAACTGCTTTGTGGCCCCTTCCCATTTATAAAATTACCCAGATTATTAGAGTTGACATGGACAGCTGAATCCTCCTGTGAGCTGCTTACCTGGGAAGCCACATTAGTGACTTGCCACAGGGGCTCAGGGGACAGGGCATACTGCATGTCCTTCCTTTCTGCATGGCCAGTGGTACCTGTCCCCCTGCCTGTAGGAGGAGGACCCCAAGGGAACCCAAATCACGTTCCAGAAGAGACTAGGTGAGAGCCTGTGTATTAGCAGGGGGCCTTATTTCTGTCCATGTTTCTCAACCAAGGCTGCATATCAGGTTGCTTGGGGGAACTTTTGAAAGACTAATGCCTGCTGCACCCTAAACCAATTAAATGTGAACCTCTGGAGGGGGCCCTGGGAACGCACATTTTTTATAGTCAGGGTTGCAAACTATCCATTAGATGGAGCTGATGTTTAGTTGCCTTTTAAGACCACTTCCTCGGGTCGGGTGTGGTGGCTCATGCCTGTAATCCTAACACTTTGGGAGGCCAAGGCAGGCAGATCACTTGAGGTCAGGAGTTCGAGACCAGCCTGACCCACATGGTGAAACCCCATCTCTACTAAAATATGCAAAAATTAGCCGGGCATGGTGGTGGACGCCTATAATCCCAGCCACTCAGGAGACTGAGGCAGTAGAATCACTTGAACCCGAGAGGCGGAGGCTGCAGTGAGCTAAGATCATGGCATTGCACTCCAGTCCGGGCAACAGAGCAAGACTCCATCTCAAACAAACAAACAAACAAAACCCACTTCCTTTGGGTTCTGTTTGCTCTATCAAATGTTTAAAAATTAACACTTTTTTTTAAAGAGCAATTTTAGGTTTATAGCAAAATTGAGCAGAAAGTAGAGAGAATTCCAGTACACCCCCCCTTCTCCCTTTAAAGTTCCCCTTTCAAATGCCGTCTTCAGTACAAACAGCATCGCATGGTTTGCAGGGACCAAAGAATGACTCTCAGATTTCCTTGCATCAAAAGAGGCTCCCTAAAACTGCTCATGCACAGACCTAATGTTGGCCTAGGTTTTGTAACACCTCTTTGGAAAAATGGTGGAGTCCCTGGCCCGTGTGTGGCCACAGTGTCTGTGGCGGGCTGGCTGCTCCGCTCTGCCTGGCTGGAAGTCAGCTTGCAAGATTACTCTGCTTTGTGCTCTGTAGGTAAAACCCTCCTTTGTCAGGGACGAGTCTACAAGGCAACCCGCGTGAGGGCACATACAGAAAAGGGCTCAGGAACAGATTGTAAAATAATCATGTTCAAATCCCTTTAAAACAAAGAAGCTATCCCTCTGCCTCTAATTGTGTCTCCATTTCTTTCTAAAATATTCTTCAGCTTTTTGAAAATCTTATTTTCAGCTTTTTAAATGTAAAAACATTTCACTAGGGGGCACTTCAAGACTGATTAAGAAAAATAAACCCCAGCAACTTGGTGACAATACATTCCACTTCACCATTAACTGGGTAAACAGTCCTGTACAAAACAAAACATAAAAAATACATAAGGAATTAAATATGTATTTAGCTGAAACTGTGACTCAATTTCTGTGGGTCGTTTTCTACACCTGTTTTCTTCAAACTGGACACAAGCGGCACTCTTGAACTTGCTGACAATTTTGACCCAAGGATTAGAATCATCATCATAATAACGATAATAATAATAGTGTCTTCATCTGGTTGAAACAGGCACTTTGCTTACTGCAGTCATTTGATACAACTGGGCATTTAAAGCTTTTATTCAGAAATGTATGTTAAAGAAATGTTTTCTTTCGGCCAGGTGCAGTGGCTGACGCCTGTAATCCCAACACTTTGGGCAGCTGAGATGGGTGGATCACAAGGTCAGGAGTTCGAGATCAGCCTGACCACCATGGTGAAACCCGGTCTCCACTAAAAATACAAAAATTAGCCAGGCATGGTGGCGTGCAGCTGTCCTCAGCTACTCAGGAGGTTTGCTTGAACCCTGGAGGCGGAGGCTGCAGTGAGCCGAGATAGCACCATTGCAGTTCAGCCTGGGCAACAGAGCAAGACTCTGTCTCCAAAAAAAAAAAAAAAAAAGAAATGTTTTCTTTCTAAACATTAATGGGGAGCGTTGCTATGGGAGCTAGCAGCTTCTTGCTGCGGGATTAGTGGAGGAATTTTCTACAGAGGAGCAAAGGAGGTCTGCAGGGGGAATCTGGCACCTGAGTGCTGGCCCTGGCTCATTTCTATCCAGCAATGTGACCTTGGATAAGTCACTGTCCCTCTTCGGACTTCAATATCCTTATTTGCAAAATGATTATCTCCTGCTAGAAGACACTTAAGCTCTCTTTCCAATCTGACCTGCTATCCCCCAAGCAGACTCTTTGTGCTGAGAGAGCTCATACTGCATTTTTCCTGAACTTTTGCATGAAAAGTTAAACCCAAGGCAGTTCTGGGGAGAAAGGCAGAGAGACAGAAGGATATGAGCTCCAGTCTTGGTTCTCCCTTTTGGGGTGTTATGGGTTGAATTGTGTCCCCAGAAAGACATTAAAGTCCCAGGGCCTCTGAATGTAGCTTTATTTGATAACAGGGGCTGTGCAGATGATCAAGTTCAGATGAGATCATGAGGAAGGGCCCTAATCTGATTGTGTTCTTTATAAACAGGGGAAATTTATGTACAGAGATAGACATAGACAATGGGAACATCATGCAAAAGTGAAGGCAGAGATTGGGGTGATGTATGTACAAGCGAAGGAATGCCAGAAGCCACCAGAGACGAGGGGAGAGACACGGAACAGATTCTCCCTCACAGCACTTAGAAGGAGACTACCCTACCAACGCCTTCCTCTTGCAGCTTCCAGACTCTCAAATAATACATTTCTGTGATTTTAAGCACCTGGTTTGCAGTACTTTGTTACAACAGCCCTAGAAAACTAATGCAGAAAGATATTTAACCTTAACCTTCACCCGTAAGGATACGAGCAATGATTAAATGAGATGATGTCCAGGAAAGCCCCTTGCACACAAGGCTTGCCATCTGGCAGGTGTTTATCAAACGTTAGTGATTGTAAGGAAGGTATAAAGGAGAGAGGAAGGAGAAGATGGAGGAATGAGGAAGGAAACTCTCGATATGAAGCACCTGTTAGGTGCTGGAAACTTTATGTACTGATCTTTAGTTCTTGCTAACAACTATATTGCGGCTGAGAGACTGGGGCCCGTCAGAGATGCAGCCATTTGCAGAAGGTCACAGAGCTAGGAAGCGGTAGACATTAAACCGGGCCCATCTGACTCCAAAACCTGTGCTGTTTCCACGCTGTTATGCTCGTTGTTAGAGCCAAGTATTGTTTATCCTGCCATGATAAACCATTTTCATTCCTTCCCTTATTCATTCACTCCCTCAGTGTTCAAGAGCCAAAAGGAGGTGGATGCAGATGTGTTTCAGTGAGCCAATGGCCGACTTGATTCCAGGAAGTCATGGTTTGACTTTCTAGAACGGCTGATGTTAACTGTCCACAAGATTGTTTGCTGTCACAGGCCAGTGTGAGGCTGCCTGGGGAAAGCAGGTCCCAGAAGCCAAGCCAGGAGTACTTTGGAGTAAAAAACGGGGCAAGTCAGATTTCTTCAATTTCTTCCTTAAATAAATATGTCCACACTCTATTTTAGAGGGCATTCACAGATGACTCAAAACCAGGTTTATTCTAGGCAGAATCCCTTCAGACCCCAAATCCGTCTTGGTGGATGGCCTATTCCTGATTCAGTGTTTCCCCTCATTGGATCTGCTTCATCCTTGTCCTCTCACCTCTCCATGTCCCCCTACACCCGTCCCATCCTGTCCCCTCCTGTTGCATCCAGTCCCATCATGTCCCTTCCCAGCCCGTCCTGCCACAGTTCATTTAGACACTGACCTGGAGTTTGTCTCATTTTCTGAGGATATAGAGGTGAGCTAGGGAGGGAGCCCTGGAAGGCCCCAGGCTGCTGCAATACCGTGGGATGTGCAAGATGACAGAAGGTGTGCATAGGCACTGGATGGGGTTATCCGAAAGGGCTTCCTAGAAGAGGGGATGACAAGCAGTGGTTCTGGAGAATGCAAAGGGACAGCATTCCAGCCTCAGGGAACAGTATGTGCAAAGACCTGGATGCCTGAAATAGCAAGGCAAGTGTAGACAACTGGGACAATTTGGAATTGGGCATAAATTATAAAAGAAGGGGGTGAGAGAAGTCTGGAGGGTTAGCAAAGTCATCAAATCACCCTGGCATTTCAGAGCTTCCCTCCAAGGCGCCTTTTCCACCCACCATTTCCAGAAGCCCCCTCCTCTGCTGGGCTTCCTACAGCCCTCAATTCCCTTCCGTTTAACTTTCTGGGATCGGGTGTAGGGGATGGGCTCCTCACTTCTCTCTGCTGTTACCAAATCATTTATTCCTTCACCGGTGCATTTCATCAGCACATGGCTATGGAGTGTCTACTCTCTGCTAGCCCCTGCTTCAGCCCCTGGGTCCCAGTGGGGAAGGAGTGGTTTGTGTGCTTCTTAGCTGAGGCACTTTAGAAATAAGAATCATGTGGCAGATTGGAGGGGAACTATGTGGGGACAGTCAGCCCCCCTCCTTGGCACAGAGCATGATGCAATATGGCTGCTTGGGGACATGGTGCTTGAGCCTCCTCCGTGTCCTCGGCCTCCCTGGACAGGCAGCGCCTCTCATCTCAGTTCTGTTGCCTTGGTAAGGCTCTTGGAGATGCTTTCTTGTGGCTGTCACTGCCTGGAAATTTCGGGAGGACAGCTGTGCCCTGAGCACATCCTGCCTGGATGGGCTTTCTTGGCAACCTCAGCGTGGCCCTGACAGGAGGCGTCTTTGGGGCCAGTTGTGAAAGTCTTCATGTTCACTGGGGTCTCCTTTGTGCTACTGACCTCAGGGATTTCTCTTTTTTATTCCTGAGCTTCCCCCCGTGTACCCTGGGTATATTTGAGTTCTAGGACTTCCATAACACACTGCTGCAAAGGGCAGCTTACAGCGACAGACATGTATTGTCTGACAGCTTTAGAGGACCAAAGTCCGAAATCTAGATGTCGGCGGAGCCACCATTTCTCTGAAGGTTCTAGGGGAGAATCCCCCCTCATCTCTTGTAGCTTCCTGTGGTTGCAGGCAGTCCTTGGCATTTGCTGGCTTGTGGCGGTGTCACTCCAGTCTCTGCCGCCGTCTCCACCCGGTCTTTCCCTCTATGTCTGTGTGTCTCCAGTTCTCTCTCCTGGCAAGGACACCAGTCATTGGATTTAAGTCCCATTCTAAGCCAAGATGATCCCATCTTAACCTGATTACATCTCCAAAGACTCTATTTCCAAATAAGGTCATATTCACAAGTGCTAGGGATTCGGACTTCAACGTATTTTTGGGGGGGAACACGTTTGGCCCCACAATACTGGATGTGAGAAGCAAAGCTTTGTTAAGCCTGTCTTCCTCTTGTTATATAAGAAGCAGGGCTCTGGGTTTCTCCCAGCACTTCTAAAGCTAGAAGGCTTGTTCTGTTAGGGAAAGCTTGGTCCATGACTTCAGGGACACAGTCCGTGGGTGCTGAAGTATGGACAGAATGAAAATAGATCTGCTGAATTTCAGAATGTGGAGAGAGACACAGAGAGTGAGGAAGTGAAAGAGAGAGAGAGAGAAAGTCTCCTGATGCTGGCTTTAAGTATCTGTTCTCTTTCCTGAGTGTTCAGCTCTGTTCTGTGTACCTGTCCATTCTGATTTTACCATTTAGTTCCAAGCGGCGCCTCAGGGTGAAAGGTAACTCAGTAAGCCTTGGTGAGCAGCCTCTTTCCAGACTGCAGATCAGCTTAGAGGAAGCAGAGATTTCTCTACACTGAGTTGGGACCAAAAGCAGAACATCACAGCTACCAAGTGCAGCCGATCGGACGTGCCTAGGAAAGTGATGATGCCCATTGATTAGTGTGAACTTTCTAGAAACGTCTAGGAAACAGGTGGCGTTGTGTCTGTGGTCTGAAGCAAAAGAAATATTTGTGCTCCTCTGAGTTGGGTGTTTATCAGATCTTTTCCATAAAGTAAACCTTGTTTGTTTTGAAGCAGTTATCTTTTGAGTGCCTTTCTTTAAACAGATTTCTAGTCATTACGTATTCAGTGGAGAACACCAGCTCCTCTTACCGTTTCTCCCGAGCACGGTGGGCCGGTCGTCTGTGGAGGTGGGCATGCGAGTCTGACTTTGCAGCGACTGATGGGTGAGGGGGGAGCCAGCACATTTTCTCTTAGGGAAGGAGCTTTTTAATGCGGCTGCAGTAGGCGCTGCCCACAACTCTCTTTTCCCACCCAGGCCGGCGTGTTCTCCACCAGAGCACTTAGGAGACGTGCTGAGATGTTAAGTACTGAGGAGCAGGACGTTTTTGTTGCTACGCGGCAAAGTCGACTGCTTTTTACAAACACATGAAACATTAATGTCTACAGAATGGGCAGTTTTATAGTGCACAGGCACGAGTTTCCTGGACACGGATTTATTTATTTTTTATTAATGTAACCTTAGTATGCCACATATTTCTTGCAGAGCTCCAGATCTGAAAGGCCTTCGCTGGACCCAATGAATACTTTATGATTCCATTTAAGACCAAGGGAACCAATAAACTCACCCCGATTTACATTTCAGTGGAGTCTCATAAGTAATGCATGCCTGCGTACTGCTCGCCCCTCCACTGTCTCCCGGACTGCCTTTAATACCTCATCACATGCATGACCTTTTCAGGAGGCTGAGAACAGAGAAGTGTTCTCTTCAAATGGTTTTCTTTTTCTTCCCTCAACCCGTGACATCTCTGTCTGTGGCCGTGAATAGATAATCCTAAGGAACTGGTGGCTGGGAGGTCCCGAGCCCTCTTCCCCCTCTCCTTTCTTGAGATCCTCACGGCTTCAGACACCACCTCTAAGCCATGCCTTTGAGAACCTTACCTGCAGCCCTGAACCAGCAGGCCAGCTCTAGGCCCGAATTCCCACTGCTTTTATTCTAGAAGACGGCACAGTTTTTGTTTCAAAACTAACGTTTCTCTGACGGAATCGCTAGGCCAGTCGCCAGGTGGCTTTCTTCCTTTCTGTCTCATGGTGACTATGCTCCATCAGGCCACGGGAAGCTCAGGGCTGTCCTGCAGGCTGCGGCTTCGCCCCATCCCTCCCCATGCCTAGACCTGGGAGCTGCTCACTCTGGCAATCCTTCCAGCATACTCCCTCCCGGCAGCCAGCGCCGTCTTGAAATGGGGTGAAGTGGATTATACGACTCCCCTCCCAGAATCTTCCAGTGATTCCCAATCCTCTAACTCCTGCCTCAGTTTCCAGTCTACTGGCCTGACCTGTGAATTTCAGATTTGCCAGCTTCCACATTTGCATGTGCCAACCCCTTAAAATATAACTCTTTATATATATACATACATGCACACATACACATACATATGTCTGCATATACATATACATATGCATATAGGCTTAAATATGTACTGTACATCCATGTCTCCATATATCTGTGCATTGGAAATCGATGCTTGATGCTGCAAAGAAAAATTAGCACTAAGACAAAATAACTTTTAGCAACGCAATTTTTGCTTCCTGGTCTCGCTAGCCATCTTGCCACAAGAGTAAAGTGAATAAAGGAAAACACACAAATGTATCCCTTATGCATTTGGGGTCGTCCTTACTGCTGTGTCTGATCTCTTTTGGCTGGAGCCGGACCTCACAATCTAAACTAAAATCCGACTGGCTAACAACTTAAAACTTTTCTAAACTGGTAAAAGCAATGGAGAGCTGGGACATGCCTCTGAGCAGGTCCAGCATAGATATCTTGGTTAAAGTACAAGGACATAGAATGTACTACATGTCTGTAAGCATGGCATGTCTAACAGCTACATAGGATAGGTCTTAACAAAGTTATTAGCACATTTAGTTTTTAAAAAGAAAAGAAACTTTAAAAAGGAACTTTTCTACTTCCCACGTGCATATATGTATGTGTGTATCATACCTATCTATGTGTCTATCAGTCTATCTGCGTAGCTATTTATCTATCTAATTTCCTATTGGCTCTGTTTTTCTGGAGAATCCTGACTGATAGGGATTTTGGGGTTCCCTTTACTAACCATCTAGTATAAATCCCATTCTCTCACATTGCTGATTGTGACATCTACACATTCTTTAGTATTCCTTTTACAAAAAGGTGGAATCTAACTTTCCACTGCTTGAATATGGACCAGCTTCAGTGACTCACCTCTAGGAAGAGAATGGAAGTGCTGCTGGATGACCCCTGAGGCTAGATGAGTTGATGCAACGTAGCGTCAGTTGACCGCTCATGCCCCCACCTCTCTGTCTCTCATCTGTCTTAGGATGTTTGCACTTGGGATTTACCCCCCATATTGTGAGGAAGCCTGTGTTACATGGAGAGGCCATGCGATGTTCCAGTCAACAGTACCATGTCAGGTGCCAGCTGCCGGCCAGTATCAATTCCAGACAGGTGAGAGAACGAGGCTCCAGATGGTTCCGGCCTCTAACCTCAGCGCTGCCCCAGAGATGCTGAGTGGAGCAGAGATGGGCTGTCCCCACTCAGCCCTACCCAACCCTGCGGAATCAAGAGAAAAAAATTATTAAAAGTCACTCTTTGGTGGTTGATATTTATATAATAATAGATAGCAGGAACATTCTCTCTCCTTTTATACTGCTAGCTTTAAAAAATTACTTACCACTATTTGGAATTACACATCAACTTATTTATTGCCTGTCTTCTCCATTAAATATAAATTCCATGAGGGAAGGAACTTTTTCTATCCTATTATTTTATCCTAGTGCCTATAAGAGCACTTGGCAAATAGAAGACACCCAGTAAATATTTCTGAATGAATAATCCTCCTGAATCTACTGAATTATACTTTCTTATTTTCTTTCTTCCCTGTCGTACTTTCTTCCTGCTTGGCCTCAATCTTTCTCTTTCAACTTCCTTTAGTTCTTTCTTATTATCTCCTTTGGTTCTTTAAATTTTTTTTATTACTTTTTAATCACTTAAGTTTCACATAAATACATTTTCCTTGTAAAAGATTAAAATATTTCAGGTAAAATCAAATCCTTCTTGGCTGAGTGCGGTGGCTCACGCCTGTAATCCCAGCGCTTTGGGAGGCCGAGGCGGGTGGATCATCTGAGGTCCAGAGTTCGAGACCAGCCTGGCTAACATGGTGAAACCCCATCTCTGTTAAAAACACAAAAAGATCAGCCAGGTTTGGTGGCACACGCCTGTAATCCCAGCTACTCAGGAGGCTAAGGCAGGAGAATTACTTGAACCCAGGAGGCAGAGGTTGCAGTGAGCTGAGATCACACCACTACCCTCCAGCTTGGGCAAAAAGAGCAAGACTCTGCCTCAAAAAAAATTAAAAAATAAAGAAACCAAATTCTTCTTGGCGGACAATGCACCCCCAAGCCTAGCCCTCCTTCCCCTTCACCTCATTCCTTCCCCACTTTGCCTCCATGGCCCAGACTGATCTGGAAGGGATGAGTCCCTTCCGACCTCCCCACACCGCTGCAGCCTCCTAGTCTACTCCTCTGTTGCCGGAGCCTCTCTCTTCTGACACTGCTTTCATATTGGCAGATGAATTGTCCCCAACCTCTACTTTGAGGGAAACATGCCCCTCCAGCTCTCCCAGGCTCTCTAGTACCTGGAGATTACGGTGCAAACTCTAGAACCTGGAGCTCAGACTTCCATGATCTGAGCTCTTCCTAAGCTTTTGGTTTTTCTCCTCTTCCTTTGTGAACGATTGGTTCTAGCTAGGAGGCTTTTACCCACCTCAAGCCTGCTCTGGTTTTCTCACGGCTACCTTTTTGCTGAGATGTGAAGAGTAGTGTCTTCATGTCTTCAACACCTTGCCCATCCTATCCAGCTTTTCAGATGCTATCTGTTTACCAAGTCCTCTGGGGATAGTCCTTGCCCCTTCTTGGAGGAAACCTCTCTTCTGTGGCCTTTAACTGCTCACAGCCTTCTCTCTGCTGTTGTCTTTTGTGGTTGTACCTTGGCTTTCTGTGTGTCCATTATTCTTAGTGGGAGTTCAGGTTCATTTGAATATGAGGACCGTACTGTGTCTGTTTCATGTGCTTAGAGAGTCAGGACAATGAAGAGGCTTCTAGAAGTTTCTGCCATTGCTTCTATGGTTTCACACAGCTGCCCTGGAGAAAGCACATATTTGATGCCATCAGGGCCCATGTATTTGTTTCCTGGTCATTGTCATAGTGGCTAGGTGGATCATAAGAGTTAGCAGATTAGTGGGTTTCTTCTCAGTATTTCTCTTCTCCCTAGCCTCACTTGTCCGGTTGAGATCTTTGGATTCTAGGGGCAGGTGGTCTGCTATTTGGAGTCCTTCAATTGGGATGCAGCATCAGAGTTACTTATTGATGGCCGAGCCACAGCTGTAGGCTCTCCATGCCTTTGATACAGAGCAGTGGGAGGACATGGGGCAGAGGAGGAGACAGGAGCCATCTGGAGAGATTAGACTGGGATCAAACTGGCTGTTAGTGGCTGTTAGAGCCATCTGGAGAGATTAGACTGGGATCAAACTGGCTGTTAGGCTTCCCAGAGCCTCATTCATTTAGTTATTTATTCAACACATTCAACAAATATTTATTGAGCACCTACTATGTGGCAGGCACTACACTTTGGAGAGGGCTAGGGATGGGATGGTGAACAAAACAGACACCTAGCTTTTGTCCTTCTTGCATTTATAGTCTAGTGGGAGAGACAGGCAGATAACTTGCAAGTAAACCATCATAACGCAACATGGTCAAGGTGATGTTTGAGATGAGCCAGGAGACCCTGGGCACATAAAAAGAATGTGGACTTTGCTTTGGGGAGGTACGGAAAGGCTCCCTAGAAAAAGGATCATTAAAGATAAGATCTGTGTCGGGAGCAGTGGCTCAAGCCTGTAATCAGCACTTTGGGAGGCCATGGCAGGCGGATCACTTGAGGTCAGGAGTTCGAGACCAGCCTAGCCAACATAGTAAAATCCTTTCTCTACTAGAAATACAAAAATGAGTCAGGCATGGTGACACACAGATGTAATCCCAGTTACTTGGGAGGTTGAGGCAGGAGAATTGCTTGAACCCAGAGAGCGGAGGTTGCAGTGAGCCGAGATCATGCCACTGCATTCCAGCCTGGACAACAGGCTGGACAATAGGGCAAGACTCTGTCACATAACAACAAAAAAAGAGAGATCTGAAGGAGAAAGAAGAGTTTTCCAGACAACAGTGGGATAAAGAACAAACAGACAGAGGAAGGCACAGAACAGTGGACTGGAGGAGAGAGAGACAGAATAGAGAGAGAGAGGAGGAGAGGATCAAAGACTTCAGGTCAGAACTCCCAGCAAAGTAACAGGGACCTGTTTACAAGGACTAAACATCACAGAGGGACTTGTTAGAACTTGGACTTGTTCCCTTATGGACCACAAAGGGCAGGCCAGCTGTCCTCACCTCGGACACTTGCAGTGGTGCCCTGCCCGGGCCCCAGCAGGTACACACTATGGGTGGCATGCAGGTCATTTTCACATCTGTGCATTGGGGACCTAAGCCAAGTGCTGCCTTCTTTGCCCATGCAGTCAGACTTCATGTGCCCCGCGCTGACTCTGACATAGAACCTATTCCCTTCTCAGCCTCCTCCAAGAAGGCCACCTTCTGGGTGAATGGGGCTTGCTGATGTTTTGTAAAGGATGCAGCGAGTTGTTGCGGGCCGGGGGAGCTCACATACAGAGCCCAGGCACCTCATGCCACTAGAGCCTTTTTCTTCTGCGCCTTCCTCAGATGTGCCCCCAACTTGTCTCCTCCCTCTGATCCTCCACTTCTCTCTCCTCTCAGAAGGGGAGAAGCCCCACCTGCTCCTCTGATCCCAGCACCAGCTGACCCAAGCCCCGGCGTGGGTTGATCAAAGCACTTGCCTGACAAAACTGGGTCTCTCCCTGGGGGAAGGATTCTCGTACCAGCTGCTAAAAGGAAGAAAAATAATACTGTTGTGGGGGAAGATAAAATAAGCCTGGGAACACTGACAGCTGGAGCGTCTTATCGGTATGGACCGAGGGTCTGCTCCAGCCGAGAGTCAACAGAGGGGAGAGGCATCCTCGCGTCTCTGAACACCCTTGAGTGACGTCCCCTTGGGCTTTCAACAGCACTTTTGTAGGTAGTGAGCTCCCCCACAGGAAAGAGACGTTACTTTGAACTTGCATCATCGTCAGCCCTGGATTTTTCTATTCTGCTCATTTCCCTTTCTTCTGCTTTCAGTTTTTTAACCCTTGACATTCAACAAATATTTACTGAAGGCCTTTCATGTATTAGGAATAAAACTAGGCATTTACCGTGGAGAGAGAGATTTTCTGGATGGGTCGAGGGAACTCAGAGGGGACTTATGCACACCATCCCCTTTCTCCTGGGAAAGTGCTCGCCTCCCATCACCATGGTGACCACCAACACGGTCATGTCCATCTCGAACCCTCATTTTGGATACCTGACCCAGGCTAGATCAATGAATCTTCTCTCAGGGATTTTTGGTCTTAAGAGACATTGGTTAGTCCCCCTCCTGAAGTAGACGCTGTGTGATGTTACTCTCAAGTGTTTGGGGGTGGCGGGGGAAGGGGGGCGGTGGTGTAGAAGGCATGTCCCCCTTCTCCCAACATGAGGAGAAAAGCCGTGTGCATTGAAGAAAAATAAACCAACAGTGAAAGGAAAAAAGAGAGAAGATTTAGGAAAAAAAATCCTCATGAGATTCAATCTCCAGACTTTTCTAGTTGTCATCAAACTGGGCTGCATGCCTGCTCTTCCCCCGTGTCTGCGGTTTCAATTTGTATTTGCAGTAAAGCCAATAAATTTCCATTTTTGCCAAAACTGATTTGAATGGAGATTCTGTCACTTGCAACCAAATTAGTACAAAGAGTCATTAAAATGAGATATACAAGGTTCTTTGCAGTAAATGGGGTTTCACTGAAAATAAAGAAAAAGGCAAATGGGTGGATTATTCCAAATTATCGTGACCTAGGTGTATGCGAGAAGGTCTGTGAGTGCCTAGGAAAGTGTGTGATGCTTAACGGAGCCCCATCCACATTAGTTTTCATCCTGCTTTCCATCCCCTTATCTTCTCTTCCTGGAAATCTATTTCGAGTTAGATGCCGGAAAGCAAAAGGCATTTTAAAAGAAGTTTTGTGTGTCCTTGTAGATTACTAATCTTCTAAGTGGTATGAAGTAGCCCGGGTGATCTAATGCTTCTCTGATGTCCTACTTTTTCATAGGCTCAAGCTGCAAATGCACTTAATATGTAGCCAAAATTATATTGGGAAAATCTGAGTCACAGAGGCATATAAATGGGGGAGCTCTGTTACTGGAAAATTGTGGCTTTTAAGAGAATAGATTTTCTATAGAACACTTGGGCATTCCAAAAGATATACAGGGTCTTAGTCTGATTGCTCACGTAATCAGAAACTGCTGGGCTTAATGTGCATGAACTTCACAGGTCACTGCTATGGCCTGAATGTTTGTGTCTCCTCAAAATTAATATGCTGAGATCCTAACCTCTAGAGGGATGGTATTAGGAGGTGGAGACTTTGGTGGGTTATTAGGTCATGAGGGCTTCACCCTCATAAATGGGATTCCCAGAGAGACCCTTGTCCCTCATACTATGTGAGGCTGCAGCCGGAAGGTGCTATCTATGAAGCAGAAGATGGGGTCTCACCAGACACTGAATCTCCTGGTACCTTGATCTTGGATTTTCAAGCTTCCAGAACCATGAGAAACAAAATTTTGTTGTGTATAAGCCACCCAGTTCATGGCATTTTGTTCAAGCAGCCCAAATAGACAAAGGCAGTCCCTTGGTCTTTGTCCAAAATGACTCCCTGGGTAGGTTCTAGACAATCTTTTAAATGCTTTTTAAAAGCATGAGGGCCACACCTTTTAAAGCACTTTGTTTCTAATGGTTTGCCATTTGCTGATGCCTGCTTTCTATTACCACTGCACGTTTTGAATAAGTCATTACATGTGACCAGTGACCTACGTTTGCCTTTGAACTAGATCTCTATCTTGCAAATAGTCACTAAGTTGCAGACTTCACAATGCAACTGTGTACATTCAGATTTAAAAGTGTATAACAGAAGGGTTAATTGGGAGAGGAATCGACTACGCTGGAATGATAGAAGCTATGTTGGAATGCTAACATACGTATATATGCAGTATATAAAATATATATTGCATATGTATAGAAAGAGAGAAAGAGTGATGCAGAGAGAGAGAGAGAGAGAGAGAGAGAGAGAGAGAGAGAAGTGTAGGCTTCTTCTAGCCTCTTGCTGCCAATCCTGAGTGACAACTGTCATCAGAAATTCAGGACTTTTGATGTCTGCATTGAAATTCCACCATGTGTCATGGTTAAAGCTGTGCGGAAGTTCTAATTACTATGCATAGCTTGCACATAACATAAATAGTTGTAACCTTTCTGCAAAGTGCAAAGTCAGGAAATGTTAATCCATAGGGACGCCATCCCTAGGCCATGGCTCCAGCCTGATCGGTAATTCCTGTTCTTGTTCTCTGATTTAAAAAATGAAAAAGAGAGATTCCTTTCTACACAGTAACTCAGTCTCTATTATGCTGTGTGTGCATTAGTAAAATTGATCTCCTTAAGAGTTCTTCAAACTGAATTACTTAACAACATCGTTTAGGGCTGGTGCAGAGGGAGAGAAGTCAGCAGGATCAGATCTTAAGGAAGTTGCTAACGTGGAGACTTAATAAGGCTTCTACACTTTGCAAAACATGTCTGGCCATCGCTTGTAGAAGCATGCTGCACTTTACACCTGGGAAACAAGCCCTCTGAGCATAGGCTCTTGGCAAAAATTGCATTAAGACTATTCATTTGGAGGTGATATGAATTTAATGTATTAGTTTCAATTCACTCCTCTGGTTTCTCAAGGTAATGACACAGTTCAGGCTGATTTTTGAGTGGAAGGCTCCTACCTTCCAATTCTGAAGTTTTTTTTTTTAACTTTATTTTATAAAATTCATAATAGGGGAGGTAAAAAAGAAAGAAAGAAGAAAATCGATGAACCAAGTGAAGTCAGGTGTTAACACAAACTAAAGAGCTGTTTTCCTTTAGTTTTGGACGTCACGGGACCCTCAGTACAGGGCAACGGGGTCCTGGGAAGGAGGAGCTTAAAGCAAAGATTGGGACCTGCAGGCTGCTATGTGGGCTGCTTATCTCAGGGTGCATCAGGGAATGGCCCAGGGAGCAGACAGGTAGGTGGTCCACCTCTGGACAGGATTGGGGGAGTGAGGCATTTGCCTACCTTTTAGATAGCACTAAAAAAGATCAAGAATCAATATAAATAATATATTAATGCAACATTTAAAAAAATCAAAATGAATGCAAAAATAATCTATAAGAAACAAAACTTAAAATTTTAAATAAAGATAGGATTGACCCCTACACTCAGACAACTCACCCTCCTCAACCCTTCCCTTGCCCTGTCCACGGTGTCTACTTATCAGTGACTGCCACCTCAGCACCTAAGAGCATCTTAGTCTGGGGATAAAGCAGGACAAAGCTATCTACTCTACCTCAGTGGTGTTTCCCACTTGTGTCAGTCCATTTTCATATTGCTATAAAGAGCTGCCCAAGACTGGGAAGTTTACATAGGAAAGAGGCTAAATTGACTCACGGTTCAGCATGGCTGAGGAAGCCTCAAGAAACTTACCATCATGGCAGAAGGTGAAGGGGAAGCAAGGCACCTTCTTTACAAGCTGGCAGGAAGGGAAGACCACCTTATAAAACCATCAGATCTCATGAGAACTCACTATCACGAGAACAGCATGGGGAAAACTGGCCCCAGGATTCAACTACCTCCACTTCATCTCTCTCGACACATGGGGTCTCTGGGAATTACAATTCAAGATGAGATTTGGGTGGAGACACAAAGACTAACCATATCACCACCTTTTGCTGTAATAACAATGCCATTGTTCATGGTTATATACTGTGGACTCATATTCCACTGCAGACACTACTGAGTTCTCTACACCACAAATTCATTTAATTCTAACAAGCTAGGCAGGCGGTAGTGTCCACAGGTGCAGAATCTGAGGCTCCGAGAGGTTCAGTCACATAACCCCATGCAAGTGAAGAACTGAAGTTCCAATTCAGGACTCTCTGATTTCAAGGCTGTGCACTTCATCAGGGCACCATACTCCAACTCCAGAGTGAGCCAGCATTCAGTCATAGACAGAAGGAGTCAGGAACACTGCAGGGAGCATCAAGGAATCTAAGCAGAATTTCCCATGATGCCCTTTTGTCGATTGGCCGATTGGTCTATACTTGGCTTGAACCTTTGCAGCAATGGGGAATTTCTTATTTTCTATGACAGTTTCTCTATTTTGGGGTCATTCCTGCTTTTATGGAAACACATCTGCCACCTCATCATGTCCACATATTCTTTCCATTTTTCTCTTTTGCAATAACTCTTCTTTTGCTGGTAATATTTTTTCTTGCTATTGTCTGTTGTTGAAACTGCTAACTGTTTCTTGAAACCCAGATCAAATATCCCCATCCTTATATATCTTTGTCATATTCTCTAGATCCATTGTTATTCCTCCATCTCTCATCTTTTGGCATTTTACACTTGTTTATGTTCTTATTTTTACTACATTTTTTGCATGTAGTTATGTGTTGGCGCGTTTACCTCTCTGCTAGACTGTGGAGTCCTCAGGGGTAAGAACTATGTCTTGTTTATCTTCGGGCCTCAAACAACCAGTCTGTTGTCTGGTTCACACTAAAAATGCTTTTGTGGGAGTCAGGAGAACTAGACAGATCAACTGGGAATTCTGCTTCTAAGAGTACCCTTCATATGCTACGAACAGCCTGTGGCAGCTTTCCTGTTACAAAGGAAGGAAGATGGATTTTGGAGTCAAATAGACACAGGTTTGAATCTAAGTCCTGCCTGTCCTACTTTCTAGATGAGTGACCATGGACACGTTATTTTAATCTTCACTTTATTCCTTTCTCTTTCCTGATTCCTTTTCTTCCCCACCACCCTACCCCAATATTCTCTTCTCTCTTTCCACTTTTGCTTCTTAACTGTTCACACACAGCCTCTAGCAGGGCTACCCCAGGACCCAGCACTTTGCCAGGGCCTGCATATAGCTCTCCCAGTCCATCTCTAGGCTATTTCTAAAGTCTGAGGGTGACTCTGCAAACAGAAAACTTTTAGATGATCAGGCACTGCTGCTTAATCTATCAGGGACACCGATTGGCCCTGCAAAATCCCTCCCAGAGCACAGCCTCGATCTTTGATTTTAATAATGTAAAGGGCAGAAAATGGATATCCTTTAATGGTGGGGCTTCCCATTAGGGAGATGTCTTCACAGCAATGGGGAACCCCCGGAGCACATGCCAACCCCCGGGGGTCAGGCTTGCTTGGTGCTGCCATTCATTCAAGTGCAAGTCCTGAAAGCAGTAATATTTTCATGCACCAGCTCTTCCTAAGATAGAAGACGTTCATCCCCTCAGGACGTATGCCTCCTTAAACAAGAGGAAGATGGAATTTAAACTTTTCCTTCAATTCTCCCCTCCACAAAATTTCTTTTACATGAAGAAAGGGGACTTTAAGCACTACTGCATTTAAAGATTTTAATAGGTAATGCTTGATTACGTCTGTGATGTAGAGACTGTGACAAAACACACAACTAAGTGCCTAAGAATCAAATGACACAGAAAACTTCAACGAAATCATTAGAATATGTGCACCCACATCTGCAAGCTTTAACTCTGTGCTGAAAAACAGACACCCCGATCTGTAGGGAACACACGGAGTAGGCCAAATCCTCCTGAGATTCCAAGCTTGAGTCCTGTCATTTCCAAGGTAAGCATTTTAAGAATTCTGCATTTTCAAAACTCGCGGCCCCGCTGATGAAAGGCATGAAATTCAAATCTCTTCTTCTACTGTTTCCTGCTGCTTTTGAGCTCAGCGAGATTTTCAGATTTTCTGTTTTTATGCCTCCAGTTTATTCTGCACCACAACCCAAGGCAATGCCAACATGTAAAGCATGATTCTACAGATTGCAGTCACTGTGCTGCTCTGATGCCTGACAAGCCACGGACAGTGCAAAGCTGTGGGGGTGGGAGTGGAGGGGCTCCAGGAAGAAGGAGAAGGCTAGACTCCAAAGGGACAAGAAAGAGGTGATGGAGAATGAGGCTCTTTTTTGTCACTCTGTATGCATGGTGGAAAGATATTGCTTTTGTTGTTCAGCCCACGTCACTTTGGTGAATCACTCCTTCTCTATTGTGTGTGTTCTGACGGTGCTGATAAAACCATGCACAGCTTACTTCCTTTTGTCCTTCACTTTCTCTGCATTTGTATGTGTACATGCATATTTGTGTGCACAAGTGCATAAATAAGTGCACACACACATGAATGTGTGTGTGTGTGTGTGTGTGTGTGTGTGTGTGTGTGTGTGTATGCATTCTTCTTGGCCTGTCTACACTGTTCATGACTGCACCTTAATGTTCATCTCAGAGTCTGGCACCTAGCAGATCCTCAGTAGGTATTTCTAGAATGGATACTGGGTGAGAAGTTTAACTACCACCAGCTAAGAGTGGCCCTGAAATCCCCAATTCTGGTTTTCTTTTCACTACAGCACACCGCAACTGTCTCCACAGCCCACTCCAGCCTCTCCCAGAGGGACATGGAGAAACTGTGTAGCTGTCAGCTAGACTCAGGGCTCCCTCCAATCCTGTTAGGCCTGTCATCTTTCATACTATGAAACTTTTTGATCTTGCCTCATCCCTGTGTTATTCTTTCTAGTTTCATCATTCACTTCTTCATGTTTTACTTTTGCTTTACAATTCACATTTTGGGGCACATCTTTTGAGTGAATTCCTGGGCTAATTATTATCAGAGGGGCTGAACATAAAGCACTTTTCTACATGCTTTGGAATATGAAAGTGGAGTTTTTCCTTCTGCTTTTATCAGTTGAACTTACTCTAACTGACCATGAAACACACATTTAACAAGAGCTGCAATTGAAACCCCAGAACCCCAAGCAGCAGCGTGCAAGGCTGTGGTTGCTACTTGAAAGTGACTCAAGAGCGAACTGATTAAACGCCTTAATGCTTTGCCAGTCCCTATTTCCTTAACTGCCTCCCCCACCAAAAAAAAAAAAAAAAAATCTGTGATTCACGACAATTCTATGTTCACAAGTTTAATTTTTATAAACAAAAACATTTAGTTTACATTTTTGATATATTGCTTTAAAAACTTCCAGCAATCTTTAAACCCTCCTTATCTATCTAATACCAATGTTTAATTATTTTTCCTTCTTTATGATTACTGACATGCTCTGGTCTGTTTGAGATTTCTGCTGATAGGGCTGCAGGTAGGTTTACGCCAATGGGAAGAGGGAAGGTGTATTAGTCTGCTGTCACGCTGCTGATAAAGACATACCCAAGACTGGGTAATTGATAAAGAAAAAGAGGTTTAGACAGTTCCATGTGGCTGTGGAGGCCTCACAATCATGGTGCGAGGTGAAAGGCATGTGTTACATGGTGGCAGGCAAGAGAAAAATGAGAGAACCAAGCAAATGGGATTTCCTCTCATAAAACCATCAGATCTCATGAGACTTATTCACTGCCATGGGAACAGTATGGGGGAAACTGCTCCTATGATTCAATTATTTCCCACAGAGTTCCTCCAGCAATATGGGGGAATTATGGGAGCTACAATTCAAGATGATATTTATGCGGGGACACAGCCAAACCATATCAGAAGGATAAAAGGGAATTTATTTTGCTCATAAAGACACTTATTTTTTTTTTTTTTTGAGACAGGGTCTCACTCTGTCACCTAGGCTGGAATACAGTGGTGTGATCATGGCTCACAGCAGCCTCAAATTCTCAGGCTCAAGTAATCTTCCTGCCTCAGCCTCCTAAGTAGCTGAGACTGTAGGTAGGCACCACCACACCCTGCTAATCTTTGTATTTTTTGTAAAGACAGGTTTTCATCATGGTGTCCGGGCTGGTCTCCTGGGCTCAAGAAATCTGCCTACCTTGTCCTCCCAAAGTGCTGGGATTACAGGTGTGAGCCACTGTGCCTAGCCTAAGAAAATTTTTACATGTATCTCCTGAGATACAAGATTCCAAGGCCTTCACTGAGACTCCCAGAGCAAAGTTACTGAACAAATATGGAGGGAGATAGCACGTGTGGTCTCCAGCCTCGCTGGGTTGACTTCCTGACAGGCAGCAAGATAGAGTCAGGGCTGTTGCGGGCTGAGCTGGAGATTCATATGCATGTGGGGTGGGTTGGGGACAGCACCAGACCCAATGAGTCCCATCCTGCAGTGCAATCCTTCCCAGATTTACTCTTTCCACCCCAAACTGAGGACATAAGAATTTGAGACGAGAAGAAAAATGAAACTTTTTGAGAAAGAAAACACAGGCTTCCTTGGACACTCAGGTTTGATTCTGAGCCCAAGATCTTCATGCTTTAGTCTCTTTTCTCTGCTATGCATTCAATCTCTGTGAAGCCCTTTCCAAAGCACTGCTCTTGTGCTCTGTTTATTCCAAATACAGTCTCAGTGCGGCTTAAATGAGAACCAAGGGTGATGGAGCTGACCAGGACATTTTCTTCACACAGTCCCAAACAAACTTGAAAGAGGAGAGGACACATCCACTCCAGCCTTTATATTTCCTCCAGATCCAGCCTCCTTTTCTTTCTCATCTCCCCACCATGTCCACATTTAAGAGCAAAGAATATTCTTGTGACTTTAAGTATTTGAGCTGCCGGTACAGCTTAAGTTTTGGAAAAACTTTAGCACGCTTGGTTTTGCAGTCATTCTAGAGCAATTTTCAGAAGGCCAGGCCCTTCCTGCATTTTTACTTTCTTTTTAATTTATTTATTATACTTTAAGTTCTGGGGTACATATGCAGATCGTGCAGGTTTGTTATGTAGGTATACACGTGCCATGGTAGTGGTTTACAGCATCCATCACCCCTTCATCTACATTAGGTATTTCTCCTAATGCTATCCCTCCCTTATCCCTCCCCAATCCCCCTACCCCTCAGGCCCCAGTGTGTGATGTTCCCCTCCCTGTGTCCGTGTGTTCTCATTGTTCAATATCCACTTATGAGTGAGAACATGCGGTGTTTGATTTTCTGTTCTTGTGTCAGTTTGCTGAGAATGATGGTTTCCAGTTTCATCTGTGACCCTGCAAAGGAGATGAACTCATCTTTTTTTAATAGCTGCATAGTATCCCAATGGTGTATATGTGCCACAGTTTCTTTATCCAGTCTATCAGTAATGGGCATTTGGGTTGGTTTCAAGTCTTTGCTATTGTGAACAGTGAGGCAACAAACATTCTTTCAAATGAAAATATCTTTATTATTTTCACTGGTTATAAAGGTAAGCAGTCTGTCTGGCATTACTGGCTTAGAATTCAAACTGAGATCAAATCCCATTTTATATGTAGATAACATGGCTTGAGCGCCAGCTTGCTGTTGTAGGAATGTATTGATCTTACTGGGGTCTTTTATTTTTTTCTGTGTCAAGTCCAAGAACTCCAAAGACCTTACTCAGTCCTAGCCTCAGTTTGAGTTACCGCAGTTGGAACTGAGTGCCTAGGAAGAAACTAGCAGCTGCATAGCAAGCTGCATAGGAGGACCTGAACTGCCTGGGAAGAAACTGACAGCTTCTCTAGTTTTTGTATTGCAGCCACACAGATTGAGGCTCTGAAGAGGATGCTGGCCCCAGTCATGTGCTGCAGTGCTCACAGCTGCAGTGATGGTGGCCGGGCATGGCTCCTGAGGGTGTCTCTTTTTCTGGGACTACCTTCAGCAATGTCTTGAGTTTCTGCATAGTGAAGACTAATCTCTGACCTTTTCATCTTTTGTCTGAATTTCTATCTGAGGGACCAAATTTTGTCATGCCCAACGAACCATAAAATCTTATCAGATGAGTTTTATTTAATCCTATATAACATGACATACTTTCCAACCTGACTCTGGCATAACATCACGTGACATACAAAAAAGAAAATCAAACTATTTTATCCCCAGATGTTTCTTTGCTATATTTTGAAATGGCCCCCCAGAACCATCTTCTGTGGGAGAAAATTTGCATCTGTCAAGAAGTTCTGTTAAGGTAACTAGATCTTTCCCCTTCCGGGACCTCCCAATTCTGAAAGAACTGAGTCTATCACCTTTTAGGGGTCTGAATAGGAAACATTTGCCATCTATTGCCTCTGAGGGTGGCTGCCTATGAGACTTCATGTACATAACAAGAACCTCAGTCCCCACAACTTCTTCTTTTACCCTAGACACACCTTTCTATTGATTCCAGGTTTTTCCAATAATAACTCTTTCAACCAGCTGCCAATTAGAAAATCCGTGACTCCACCTGTGACCTGTATGCTCCCTCCCTACCCCTACCAAACCGTGTGAGGTATGCATTGGTTCAGTCTGGAAAGGTGAGCCTGCCTTTCTGGACCCAACCAATGTATACCTCACATGTATTGATTGATATCTTATGTTTCCCAAAAATGAATAAAATCAAGCTGTCAACCAACCACCTTGGACACATGTTTTCAGGACCTCTTGGGACTGTAAATGGGGCAATGGTCACTCATATTCAGCTCAGAATAGAAACTTCTTTAAATATTTTTACAGGATTTAATTCTTGTTGTCAACAATAGGTAACCTGCCCAGTATTAAACTCCATTTCTCACTCATCTGATTCCTGATTCCCTGCTCATCCCAATCGTCAAAATGTGAGCACACGTGTCTGCACAACACACACACACACATCTCCTGGTAGCTTCCTGGTCCTACCTATAGGGCAACTCCCTATTCAGTGTTACTTACTCCTCATTGGTCAAAGTGTGGTCACCTGTTGAGCAGCTTTAGTGTCCTCTGAGCTTGTTAGCAATTCTCGGGCTTTACTCTAGACCAACTGACTTGGAATCTGTATTTTAGCAAGTTCCCTGGTGACTCCTATGCCCTGCCATCTCCCTGCCGAGAAATCTTCCCTCTTCCAACTACGGGGCCTCTCCTCTCCGATGCTGCCTGCCTGTGCCTGGACCCAACCCCAGGGCCTGTAATGTTATGCGTCAGCCGGACTGGTGGCCTCCATGGATGCCCCTGGCCCCGCCTCTGAGTTTCTTTTGGATCTTAGAGTGCAGCTGTCCTCACATGGTTAACAAGAATTCTGGACAGAAATATAGTTATAAGTAAGCATTAACCAGGCTGCACCTTGACCCACTTCTGTGTAACTGAAAACCACTTAATGCTAGACACTGGCTATTTGCATCCACATTGTTTCTATAGCTAGGATTTCTGCTGTTAGAATCCTAAGCCTTTTGTTTCAGAATTGCTTAAGCAGATCCTGAGTTCCAGCAAAACAGCTGTTGCCACCGGTTTAAAGACCTTCATAGAGAAGCCAAATCAGCATGAAAATACAGCTTCTTTACCTCCTTGTCCCGTGACTGACCCCTGCACTCTCAGACCAATCAATGATCTCTAACTTCGGCCCACTCCAAAACCCTTAAAAACTTTGGCCCTGAACTCATCAAGGAGACACTCGAGGATTCCTTCTGTCTCCTTTGGTGGCCCTATGATTAAACCTCTTTTCTGCAACTCGATGTCTTGGTGCACGGACTTGCCGTGTGCTTCAGGCAATGAACCTATTATGGTTACAGTTTACCTATTACAAGTATAGGAGAATGAGTTGTCTCGGTTCCAGATCCTATCTAGCTTTCTGACATCCAGCAATTCACGGAAGTGATTTGTCTTTTGTTTTTTGAGACAACATCTCATTTTGTTGCCCAGTGGCACAATCTTGGCTGACTACAGTCTTGACCTTCCCAGACTCAAGCGATCCTCCTGACTCAGCCTCCCAAGTAGCTGGTACTATAGGCATGCACCACCATACCTGGCTAATTTTTAATTTTTTTAGTAGAGATGAGGTTTTGCCAGATTGCCCAGGCTGGTCTGGAACTCCTGGGCTACAGTGCCCAGCCGTGATTTGTTTTTAGGTGACTGCTTCGGAGCTCACATTCTGAGGCCTCTCTGGATGCTCCCACAATGCACAGAGTATAGAGGAGTGAACCTGGGCATCCAGAACAAGCTTCTCTGGGGAGCTGAGTCACTGGGTCTTGGCCCAATGTTCTTCTATTAATTAGCACATCTGCCTATATGGATATTGTAGAGTTCTAGCAACTACTCCACAGAAACTATGAGTTTGTATTATTGAAAATCCTTACATGATAGTGATATAGCTCTCATCAAAACTTCATTCTCCCTCTGTTTTACAAGCCACATGCTTGGGGCTAACATATTCTATTGCTGTAGGTGAATTCATTTCCTGAGCTCCTTGCTTTGTTGAGAAAATGTGTTCAGCTGCTTTTAATAGAAATTCAACTACAGTGGCTTACACAAATAGAAGTTCGTTTTCCTCAGCTAAAAAAAGAGTTCAGAAGCAGGCTATCCAGGGGATGTTCCAGAGGCTCCAAGATGCTCTTGGGAACTAGGTCTCGTCCAACTTTGAGCTTCATCATCCTTAACAGGTGGCCATGGCCACCTCCAGGCATGATGCCTGTACCACAGGCAAAAACTGGGCCAAGGTCTCGCAGCAGCCAAGCCTGTTATTGTTTATATCAGGAAAGCAATAGTTTTCCGGGAGGGTCCGCCCTGTAGGTTCTTATGTGTTTCTCATTAAATTGGGTGATGGTGATGTGCAAATGAGGAGGAGGTGAATCTGGGGTTCCACAGACATCCAGCAGTGGTGTCACAGCTGTCATTTAGGATGCATTTCCAGGTAGTGGTGCTAGAGTTGATTTGATGTGGGAGAGATTGGGGAGGAAGGATAAAGAATTCAGAAGCTGCTATAATAGTCTGGGCAAGAAGTGAGGAGGGTCTGCGTGAAGGCAGGTGAACAGAAGGAAGGACCACCATCTCCATGGCTGCCCCCTCTCCACAACCATCATCTCCCCATCTGGACCCTGTGATTACACCTATAGACCTCTCTTCTCCCTCTTGTTCCCTCCACATAGCAGCCACTGTGATTGTGAAATATATACCCAAATCAGAACAAATCACTCCTTTGTTTTAAACCTTTGAATGCCAATTTCACTTACAAAACCCACAATCCTTACTGTAACTGACAGAGCCCTAGAATATCTGGTGCCTGAGGAACTTCTCTGCTTTCATCTCTTACCAATTCCCCTCTTTCCCTCTGCTCTAGCCGCATAGCTACCCCTGGTTTCTGAATGTAGCTTGATTCTGCCCCAGGGCCTTTGAACTGGCTGTCCTCCCTCACACCCCATCTCTCTCCTCTCACAGCTCTGCATGGCTGGCTCTTGCTCATCTTTCACATATCACCTCTTCTGAAAGGCCTTCTTTGACCACCTGTTTTAAGTGGTCCAGACATCCATCAACTACTCCTCTCCTATTGGCAATTCCCCTGTCTCCGGTGCTAAGCTGAGAGCAGGAATCTTCTCATGCTTGTGCACCTGAGTCCTAGTGTTCACGATTGTGTGTGACACATGGTAGGAGTGGTGTACCTATTTGTTAAATGCATTAGAGTAAGTGGAAGAACTTAAACAAATTTACAAGAAAAAAAACCCAATCAGAAAGTGGGCAAAGGATATGAACAGACACTTTTCAAAGGGAGACATTTATGCAGTCAACACACATATGAAAAAAAGCTCATCATCACAGGTCATTAGAGAAATACAAATCAACACCACAATGAGATACCATCTCACACCAGTTAGAATGGCGATCTTTAAAAAAATCAGGAGACAACAGATGCTGGAGGGGATATGGAGAATTAAGAATGCTTTTACACTGTTGGTGGGAGTGTAAATTAGTTTAACCATTGTGGAAGACAGTGTGGCAATTCCTCAAGGATCTAGAACTAGAAATACCATTTGAACCAGCAATCTCATTACTGGGTATATACCCAAAGGAGTAAAAATCATTCTATTATAAAGACACATGAACACGTATGTTTACTGTTGCATTGTTGATAATAGCAAAGACTTGTAACCAATGCAAATGCCCATCAATGACAGACTAGATAAAGAAAATGTGGCAATGGCAACAAAAGCCAAGATAGACAAATGGGATCTAATTAAACTCCAGAGCTTCTGCACAGCAAAAGAAACCATCATTAGAGTGAACTGGCAACCAACAGAATGGGAAAAAAATTTTGCAACCTAACCATCTGACAAAGGGCTAATATCCAGAATCTACAAAGAACTAAAACAGATATACAAGAAAAAAACAAATGCATTCAAAAGTGGGAGAAGGATATGAACAGACACTTTTCAAAAGAAGACATTTATGAGGCCAACAAACATATGAAAAAATGCTCATCATTACTGGTCATTAGAGAAATGCAAATTGAAACCACATTGAGATACCATCTCATGACAGTTAGAATGTCAATCATTAAAAAACCTGGAGACAACAGATGCTGGGGAGGATGTGGAGAAATAGGAACACTTTTACACTATTGGTGGGAGAGTAAATTAGTTTAACCATTGTGGAAGACAGTGTGGCAATTCCTTAAGAATCTAGAAATAGAAATTCCATTTGACTCAGCAATCCCATTGCTGGGTATACACCCAAAGGATTATAAATGGTTCTATTATAAAGACACCTGCACACGTATGTTCACTGCGGCACTGTTTACAATAGCAAAGACCTGCAACCAACCAAAATGCCCATCAATGATAGATTGGACAAAGAAAATGTGGCACATATACACCATGGAATACTATGCAGCCATAAAAAATGATGAGTTTGTGTCCTTTGTAGGGAAATGGTTGAATCTGGAAACCATCATTCTCAGCAAACTGACACGAGAACAGAAAACCAAACACTGCATGTTCTTACTCACAGGCAAGTGTTGAACAATGAGAACACATGGACACAGGGAGGGGAACACCACACACTGGGGTCTGTTGGGGGGTGCGGGGCTAGGGGAGGGACAGTTGGGGGCAGGAAGTTTAGGGAGAGATGACACTGGGAGAAATCCCTGATGTAGGTGACGGGGGTTGGAATGGCAAACCACCATGGCATGTGTGTACCTATGCAACAATCCTGCAAGATCTGCACGTGTACACCAGAACTTAAAGTACAATTAAAAAAAAGCGAAACTTGGAGTCACCCAAAATGCCTAAAAGTATGACAATGGACAAATTATTGCATTAATAACTTAAAACATGATACAACAGTAATATGAATGAACTACAGTTGTACATAGTATAGAAAAATTTCAAAAACATAAATTTATGATAAAATGTACAAATAGAAGATAAATAAAATAAAATGCTTACATACATTTTAAAGCATTAGAAATAATACTGTATATGATTTATAGACATGAGTAAATGCAGCATAATTAAAAACATGCAATAAAATATGTATGTGAATAATTACCAAAAAAAAAAAAAAAGAAAGAAAGAAACTGTGGCACATATACACCATGGAATATTATGCAGTCGTAAAAAAGGGTGAGTTCATGTCTTTTGCAGGGACATGGATGAAGCTGGAAACCATCATTCTCAGCAAACTGACACAAGAACAGAAAACCAAACACCACATGTTCTCACTCATAAGTGGGAATTGAAGAATTAGAACACATGGACACAGGGAGGGGAACATCACATACCAGGGCTTGTCAGGGGGTGGGGGACTAGGGGAAGGAGAGCATTAGGAGAAATACCTAATGTAGATGACAGGGTGATGGATGCAGCAAACCACCATGCCACGTGTATACCTATATAACAAACCTGCACATTTTGCACATGTACCCCAGAACTTAAAGTATAAAGAAAGAAAAAAAAAGACTCAGTAGTTACTGGAGAGGCAGAATTTGGCATGCCTCCCTCCACACGAGACATGATGAGCCTGAATATAGAAGTCAGTGCCAGACATGCATGGACAGGTTTAGGTTCTTGGCTGAGAAGTCAAGGGTCCCACAGGGCAGGTGTAAACAGGGAGGTGGGAGCTAAGGGTGGGTCTGAAACAGATGAGACGACTGGAGACACAGGAGTCTCATCTCTTGGTGGGAGAACTCAACCCAGGGGACAGGTGTGGTCTGGCTCTGGCTACAGCTACTTCATGGGTAAATAGTCCTGTTTGCCAGTTAAGGGTTGTCTTTAACTTTTTATTTATTATTTATTTATTTATTTATTAATTTTTAATTCTTGAGACAAGGTCTTGCTCCATCACCCAGGCTGGAGTTCAATGGCACGACCTCGGCTCACTGCAATCTCCGCCTCCCAGGTTCACCCGATTCTGCCTCAGCTTTCCAAGTAGCTGGGATTACAGGTATCCACCACCGCCCCTGGCTAACTAGTATTTGAGGGTAATCTTTAAAGCCGTACTTTGTGCCTCACAAGCTTCCTTACCTAGATTGTGAGAAGACAGGGAGACCCATGGATGACACCCAAGTTCTCAGCAAGATGACTGAGACGCGAGTCGTTCCATGGATTGGAGGGGGTCACACAGAAGTAGTTGTTTATGAGATGAGGCAATGAGTGGCTGGTTTTTTTCCTGGTGCTTCCTCTAAGTCTCGTGATCCTGGGGATAAGTGCCTGGTAGGGGTGGTTGTCTAACTCCGCTGTGTGTCCTACTTTCTTTCCCTTCTCCTCTTGCAGCCTGGCCTAATTACATTTTTTTTTTTTGAGACCAAGTTTTGCTCTTGTTGTCTAGGCTGAGTGCAATGGCACGATCTTGGCTCACTGCAACCTCCGCCTCCCAAGTTCAAGAGATTCTCCTGCCTCAGCCTCCTGAGTAGCTGGGAGTACAGGCGCTCGCCACCACGCCCGGTGAATTTTTTGTATTTTTAGTAGAGACAGGGTTTCACCATGTTGGCCAAGCTGATCTCAAACTCCTGACCTCAGGTGATCCACCTGCCTTGGCCTCCCAAAGTGTTGGGATTACAGCCGTGAGCCACCATGCCCAGCCATTACTTCTTTCTTTTAATGCTGTTTCTCCTAGCACTTGCCCCTGCTGTGTTCCTTCTGCCTGGTGACGCTTCATCTGGCCTCTTCTGGCTTCCTCTGTGATAGATCTGTGAGCCATATGCTTCTGGAATATATGGAAACAGAATTGGGAATTTTCCCCCCTCCAGTTGTGAATTCTAGAGTGATGGGTTTGCTTTTACAGCAAAAAAAAAAAAATAAATAAATAAATAAAGAGAGCTGATGTAGAAATGAAAACCGGCCTTCTGCCTGCTGCTGAAGGCTTAATCTCGTATTTGCATAAAGTCGAGCTTGGAGGAGTTTACCAAGCTTTATAGGCTATGCATAGTTAATCTTACAGGGCTCTGAAAAGCAAGGGGAAGGCACAGACTTTTGGTCCTTGTGAAACAGACTGAGAAACAGAGGCAGTGCTTAGTGTTGCAAAAAAAGTCAGTGAAGCAAAGCAATATCCAAGACCCTATCCTGAGCTAATGCTCAGAAAGGAGAGCGGGACCCCTGAAAGCTGTGGGGGACCTCCCTGGGAACCTGTGGGCCAGGGTTGTGGTTTTCCCATTCCCACCCACTTTTTTCTCATCAGGGCCCTCAGGCCAGTCCAGCGTGTGGAAATGGGCCAAAGCCTTCCCTGCAGTGCCTGAGTGGGCCAGCTTTTAATTGGAGTGTCTGATCTCAAACAGCTTCCCTTAGTGAAGTGCTTGCGTAAAAAGACAGCTCAGATTCAACAAAGATGAGGCAAAAAGCCTGGAGAGTTTGTAGGGTAGGAAGCTGGTGGCACATATCAAAGCTGTTTGGTGGCTAGATATTTCTAACTACGTGGAGCTCCCAGCAGAAACCACGCCTTTTCTTGGCTTTGTGCTTGTCTGTGTCTGCCCTCAGCTAGACACTCCTTGTCCTGTTCCATCTGGAGGCAACTCATTTTTTTTTTTAGATGGAGTGTGGCTGTGTCTTCCTAGGCTGGAGTACAGTGGCCCAATCTCGGCTCACTGCAACTTCCGCCTCTCAGGGTTCAAGTGTTTCTTGTGCCTCAGCCTTCCAAGTAGCTGGGATTACAGGCATGCGCCACCACGCCTGGCTAATTTTTCTGTACTTTTAGTAGAGAGGAATTTTTGCCATGTTGCCCAGACTGATTTCGAACTCCTGAGCTCAGGCAACTCACCCACCTTGGCCTCTCAAAGTGCTAGGATTACAGGAATGAGCCACAGCACCCGGCCTCATTCATTCTTTAAGTCAGCCTGCGTTTGTCTTCTCCATGAGGCTTTCCTGGGCTCTGGCTCTGGCTAGAGGGAAATGCACATTCACATTGCACAGGTTGTGTACTTACTGTTCACTCTGCCTGGAAGCTTTTGTGTAGGTGTTGGGTCACTGCTTTACTTCTTCAGTCTCAGCTCCCATGCCATCTCCAGAGAGGATTTCTTCAATTACACTGTTCGTATTAGAAACTACACGGATACTCCTCTGGCTTTATTTTTATTTACAGAAATTTATATTACTCTCTATTCATCTATCATTTATCTCATCATCTATCATCAATGCAATATTTCTGTCTGTCTCCTCCATGAAAGTACTAGCTCCATGGAGAGAGGGTCTTTGATGGTCTTGCACACAGATGATCTCCAGTACCTAACCTGGTGTCTGGCAGAGTTTGTTCAATGTTTGTGTAAGTATTTGTTCAATGAATGAATTAATGAATGTCTGCACCCTGTGGCCCCATGGCCCCATTATAGCACTTCCATGTACTGGAGCTTTCTATCTGTCTTCCCCTCGCAACTGTAAGTTCCTTTGGAGCAAGGAACGCTCTCCTTCCTTTAACACAATTGCTTAGTTCCCTTAGTTCAGATTATGGCAAATGTGGTCTCAAAATGGAAGGGATTGGAAACCACCTGACTAGCTGAGCGTCCTGATGACTGACAAGGAGGAAGCAAGGTCATGGCCATGAGAACAGAGAGGAGGGTCCATACTCTGGGGTAGACAGAAGCAGTCGGTGGCAACTCGTATAGGAGGGGAAGGAGCAGGAGGGGCCGTGCTTGACTCTGAGAGTTTCAGCCAAAGAGGTTGTCTGGGTGGTGATGCTATCAACTGAGAACCTATCCAACCCAGGAGGAGGTGCAGGTTGTTAGGGAATGATTAGGAATAAATAGTCCTAAGTCATTTGCCATATGTGACTTCAAATAAGTCACAATCTTTCTCTGTTCTTTTTGCCCACCTCTGAGATAAAAATGGTCTTCTCTCTTATGTGTCTTGTGAGAATGTCATTTAGAAAATTAAATAATAGACCAGGCACGATGGCTCGCGCCTGTAATCCCAGCACTTTGTGAGGCCGAGGCGGGTGTATCATCTGAGGTCAGGAGTTCGAGACTAGCCTGGCCAACCTGGTGAAAACCTGTCTCTACGAAAAATAGAAAAATTAGCTGGGCGTGGTGGTGGGGGACTGTAATCCCAGCTACTTGGGAGGCTGAGGTAGGAGAATCACTTAAACCTGGGAGGCGGAAGTTGCAGTGAGCTGAGATCGTACCATTGCACTCTAGCCTGGGCGACAGAGTGAGACTCCATCTCAAAAAAAAAAAAAAGATAAATTATGTTTCAAACTCAAAATGTTGAGTGTCTACAATATGCTGATCTTTCTACAAAGACAACTGCTAGAGAAGATGAATCTGTGCTTTGCACACTCTGTCTCTATTTGAGTATCAATCCCTGGGTCTTTTCTCTGTGTGTCTCTTTATGAAGAGAAGCTGTCACTTTTAGGGTACCACTGAGCATGTTCTCTGCACAGTAACACCTCTAAGGTTTCTTCGAAGCCCCCATGGGGCTGGCAGGAATTTGGGTTTGGGGAGTGTGACTCAGTAGGGAAAGCTGCAGTTTGAAGTGGGCCACTCTGGAGTTGAATTGAAAGGAAAACAGAACTCTTGTCTTCTCAACAGGGGTTTCCCAAGAGGAAATGTGCATGGACACTTTCTTTCCCAACCAACAATTCTGCAGCAATGGTAAAGTTTCCTGTTGGGGTTCCTATTGACTGAGTCAATCTTTTTTTTCCTGGACATATCTTTTTAGCATAGAATGTATTTAGATTTAGAGGCCAAATAGGTGTAACTGGGGTATTGGCTCAGGTCAAATGCCATTAATCATTTTTACCCAGAGTCCCTTTCATCTAGGTATTCTTTGCCAGTGAACTGCTCCACATAACATTTCCTTGGAAGACAGGCCATCATCGAAAGTGTAGAGGAAAAGCTGTGTGGCTTGGTGCCTTGGTAACCTTGAAAATTTATTATTCTTCATTCACATGCTAATGTTTGCTTTATTTCCTTTCCCTTGATTCTTTCAGAGAGGAAATAAAGGTAGAATTGAAATGTAAGATGTGAAAGGGATGAGAAGCAAATATGAATGTAGGTTCCATAATTACACTCACTGAGCACCTGATTGGCCTCCTGGTCACCAGGCCAAAAAGGGAAAAAGATCAAATCCATATCTCCCATTATTACAGAGAAGTATTTTGGGTCCTTAGAGGGAATTTAATTTTTTCTGGTATAAAATTCTTGGAGGAAAAAAAAGATCTTGGGAGGAATTTTATATCTATAGTGAGAGTTTTATAATGAATTTAGAAATTGTTTTTAGAGTTTTATGATGAATTCAGAACTTGTTTTTAATTACTATTTCACTTATAATGATCAAGATGTAACATAAAAACTCAATTCAGCAAAATGGTTGTGCCAAATAGGAACCAGTAGGAGCTAATTATATAGACTTGGGTTCCTCTCACTGGTCTCAGGATAGAAATTGGATTCCTGAAACACTATGCCTCCAGATGTGATCCACAAACTACCTGCATTCCAGTGACGAGGGGCTTGTTAAAATGTAATTCTCAAGGCCCGAGCCCAGAATGCTATCTTAATTTACAACCCCTAGGAACAGAGCCTGAAGCAAGCATTGAGAAAAGTGGGGGCAGTGAAGGAAACACCAGTAGGGGAGTGGGAAAGAGGACCGAGACGATGAGTCAGCTGATTTATCAAGCCCCTATGACTGCGGCAACTGAAGGTTAATACCCTAGAAAAACTCCATGCCTCCGGACGTTTATGACTCCTGTGGGGCAGGGATCTGGGGTGTTTTACACACCAATGTCCATCACTTCTTAGTTGAAGGTGGCTTCTGGAACATTCATACCCCAGCCTGTCTGCCCTGATACACAGATGGGCAAAGCAAACTCTGGCAGCCACAGAAAGCTCTCAGGCAAAGAAATTCAGGACTATTAATCAGGCCATCTGGTGGCGGGAAAGGAGAGTGTATCAGGTGGCTAGGGCTGCTGTGACAAAGGACCACAAACGGTGGACTAAAAACAAATGGATTGTCTCACCGTTCTGAAACTAGAAGTCTGAGATCCAGTTGTCGGCAGGGTTGGCTCCCTCCGAGGGCATGAGGGAGAATCGGTTTCAGGTCTCTCCCCCATCTTCTGATGGATTGCTGGCAGGCTTTGGTGTCCTTGGCTTTGGCTATGTCACCAGATCTCTGCCTTCCTTGTCACATAGCATTCTCCCTGTGTGCGTCTGTGTCTAAATTTTCCCTTTTTATGAGGTGTATAGGCTGTATTATGTTTGCCCTTTTTCTGCCCAATCTAGGTGTTGAAACTCTAACCTTGGTACCTTAGAATGTGACTATATGTGGAGGTAAGGCCTTTAAAGAGGTGATTAGGTTAAAATGAGGTTAGGATGGGCCCTAGTCCAATCTGATGGGTATCCTTATATGGTGAAGAAACTTGGACACACAGAAAGACACCAGGGATGTGGGCACATGGAGAGATGGCCACGTGAGGACCCAGTGAGAAGGAGACTCCACTGAAAGAAGCGTCAGAGGAATCTAGGCCTGCTGATGGTAAGTTAACCTTGACCTTGGACCATCAGAATCAAGGCAGTGAGGAAACACACTTCTGTTGTTTGAACTACTCACTCTGTGGCATTTTGTTATGGTAGCCCAAGCAGAGTAATACATAGGGTAACAGTCATATTGGATTGGGGCCCACACCTAATCTCAAATCATCTTAGCTAATTATATTTGCAGCAATCTCATGTCCAAATAAGCTCATATATGGAAATATCGAAGGTTAGAACTTTAGCGTATGAAGTTTTTGGAAGACGCAATAAAATCCATAACTGTCACCTGTGGCTCTGACAGCAAAGACTGTATCAACTAAATCTGAACATTTGAGATGGGCCCTGAGAATCTACACTGATAAACAGTTTTTCTAGGTAATTCTGTTATGTATGAAAATTTGAGAATCAATGACCTAGAAGTGGGGCCATTACTTTATCCTACTCAATTACCTATTTTCCCTACTGTAGTTTTGGTAGGAGTGGGAGGGCAGACACTCTGAGGCTTTCCATGGGTCTGGAAGGCCTGTTTTACAGAGAGAGCATTCTTGCCTATCAAACACTATCCTTGTATTGTAGTCCATTAACCAGTGACCACTACCTTTCATTGGTCTGTGTATTTTTCTCAGGATAGAGTTGGATTGAATTCATCTTGTCATTGCTTGTTTCTAGTACATTGCAGATGCTAATGCATGTTTGTAGAACTGAATCTGCCAAATAATAGACTGCCATGGGCTGTTTTTTAAATGAGTGAAATAGACTAGCATGTGCCAGCAATCATTGTCTGTTGAATGAAGGAATAGATATTAAGAATGACAATGAATCTCTGTCTCCTCCCCCCACCCACTAAATGATATCATGGGGCACAATATCCCCAGAGTTATCATCATGGCCAACTCTAACAGGGGAATCCAGAATTCTGCTAGAGGAATTTATTTTCCCAATTTCTCTAGGGAAATAAACTGGTGACCAAAATTGCATATACTACTAGGCAGTTTGTCTCTGTGTTTACCTGTTAAGCAGACTTCTGAAAAATGACATCTATACCTAACACTAAATCGTCCTTGTTAAATTAAAAATGATAAAGAATAAAATGATAAGACTCACAGTCATAGACATTTTAACTGTTCATAAACTGGCCTCTCTATTATTCCTGTCATATGATAGAATTATACACCTCTGATCCATTCAGAGTTAGATATGGTCAAGTGATTTGTTTGGGCTAATGAAATCCAAGCTCTTTAAGAAGCAGTGGGGGCTACTCTGCCTATGTTGTAGCCATTCTTTATTCTTTTACCTTCTTAATAAACTTGCTTTCACATTATGGAAAAAAAAAAAAAAGAGCCAGTGGGAGATTCACTTTACCACATAGTGTTGATGTTGAAATCACCTGTAGAAATGAAGCCTCCATCAGCCTGGATCTCTGTGTCATGGCCATAGATCTTCCCTCACCCTACTTCTAGATGTGGAATAAGATACACAATTTGAAAGTTAAGTCATTGCTATTTTATTTTCATCATGCTACTGTAACAAAAACTTTCTTATTGATTGACAGCAATGCAGGATATTTCTTGATCCCTTTGCTAGTCAGGGACCTCCAGCCAGCAATGCCAGAGGTCTTGCTTAGGGCATGCTACCTGCTACAGGAGATGCCCCGCCCAATTAGCCTTCCTAGCCTGAGACTGGTTTGTGCACTAGTTCCTGAGTTCTTGTCTAGTATCCAAGAAGAATGAGGACACATTGACAATCAAAGAGTGAGCAAGGTGAGGAGTCTCAGTGGCAAAACAGCTTTCAGGGGAGAGGGAACATGGAGACGGTCCCCCCACCCAAAGGCAGGAAAGTCCCCCCAATTTGACTGAGTCTTGGGCTTTTATGGGCTCAAAATAGGGGAGGGGCAGGCCATAGGTAGCACTGGAAAAGGCAACATTCAATTAGTTAAAAGGCATTATTCAGAAAGAATCAATCACGAAAGGGCAGGCAAACAGAAACAGAAGTTCTCGTTCTGGGTCCTGGGTTTCATTCAGGACCAGCAATCCAGTCTTTCAGACTTCAGATTGTTTTTTGGCTTGAGGGTAGGGTTTTACCAGGGACCTGCACCATCTGCCTAGGCATTTATCTGCCCTCTGCTGCTATCAGTGTCTAAAGAACCAAAGGAAAGTACAGAATGATACTTCATCAAATAGGGAATATCAGTAACATGATAGAAATTCCAAAAAGGAACCAAATAGAAATTCTGGAGTTGAGAACAATAATTGAAAAGAAAAATTTATTAGAAGTACTAGACTTGAACCGAACAAGGAAAGGACAAGTGAACTTGAAGACAAGTAAATTGAGACTATCCAGTCTGAGAAATGATAAGAAAAAAAGATGAATAGAGCCTCAGATACCCGAGGGACATCATCAAATGTATTAATGCATGCATAGTAGGAGGTCTAGAAGGAGAGGGGAGAGAGAGAATGGGGAAGAAAGAGTGTTTGAAGAAGTAATGGCTAAAACTTTCCAAATCTTATAAAAATTTATACATTCAGGAAGTTCATTGAACTTCAAGAGCATAAACCCAAAGAGATCTACAAAAAACGCATGATAGTCAAACTGTCTAAAGGCAAAGACAAGGAGCCTGGACACAGTGGCTCACGCTTGCAGTCCCAGCATTTTGGGAGGCTGAGGCAGATGGATCACTTGAGACCAGGAGCTCAAAACCAGCCTGGTCAATATGGTGAAATGCTGTCTCTACTAAAAATGCAAAAAAAATTTCGGGTCATGGTGATGCATGCCTGTAGTCCCAGCTACACAAGAGGTTGAGACATGAGAATCACTTGAACCTAGGAAGCGGAGGTTGCAGTGAGCTGAGACCATGCCACTGTACTCCAGCCTAGATGACAGAGCAAGACCCTGTCCTCTGTCTCAAAAAAAAAAAAAAAAAAAAAAAAAAAGACAAGGAATCTTGCAAATATCAAGACAGAAGTGACTCATCATATTCAAGGGATCCTCAGTAAGATTAACAGCTGTGGAGGTCAGAAGGCAGTTGAATGACATATTTAAACTGTTGAAAGAAAAATACCTGTCAATAATTCTATAACAAGCAAAACTATCTTTCACAAATAAAAGGGGTGTTAAGATATATCTAGAAAATAAAAACAAAAACTGAGAGAATGTATCACCAGCAGACCTGTCCTACAAAGGAGGGTGGAGGAAACGAGACTGTATTGAAGCAAAGTTTTCTATACTATTAAAGTTAGATTGGTATTAAAGTGATTAGATTGTTTTAGTATGTTAATTGTATTTCTCATGAAAACTACTAAGAAAAGAACTTCTAAGATATAGTAAAAGGAACAGCAGGTGAATTAAAATAATATACAAGAAAATATTTAACACAAAAAAGACAGTATTAGAGGAAAAGAGGAACAAAATACAGACATAAAATACATACAACTCCCCTGCCTCAGCAAATGCAGACATAAATCCTACATTATCAGTAATTAGTTAAATGTAAATGGATTAAACTCTGCAATTAAAGGCCAACATTGGCAGGCTGGGCAAAACCACTGTGATCCACATATATGCTGTCTATAAGAGATACACTTTAGGATCAAAGACACAAATAGGTTGAAAGTAAAAGGATGAAAAATATATACCATGCATACAATCCTTAAAAGAGTGCTAGAGTGGCTACATAATCAGACAAAATGGACTTTAAGACAAAAATTGTTACTAGAGATAAAGACATTGTGTAATAATGAAAGGATAATTCATTAAGATGTACTAATTATAAACATGCATGCACCTAACAACAGAGCACCCAAAATACATGAAGCAAAAATTGATAAGAGTAAAGGGAATAATAGACAATCTAACAATAATATTTGGAGGATTTTATAACCCATTCTTAATAATGGATAGAACAACCAGACTTAAGATCAATAAGAAGATGAAAGACTTCAACAAGACTGCAATTAGACTCAACAAACATTCATAGAGCAGCACACTCAATAACAGCAACATGTGTATTTGTCTCAAGTGCATATGGAACTATCTCATGAACAGACTAAATGTTAAGCCATAAAATAAACCTCAATAAATTTTAAAGTATTAAAGTCATATAAAGTATGTTTGCTGATCAAAATGAAATCAATAATAGAAGGAAATTTAGGGGGTTTACACATATGTAGGAATTAAACAAAACATTCCTAAATAACTGATGGGTCAAAGAATAAATCACAAGGAGAATTAGAAAATAATTTGAAATGAATGAAAATAAAAAACACACATACCAAAACTTACGGGATGCAACTTAAACAGTGCTTATAAGATAATTTATGGCTTTAACTATCTATATTAAAAATGAAGATTTCAAATCAATATCCTAACTTTCTAACTTGAGCAACTATAAAAAAAAGCAAACTGAATCCAAAGCAAACAGAAGGAAGGAAATAATAAAGACCGGGGCAGAAATTAAGAAAGAACAAAAAACAATAGAGAAAATCATCAAAACAAAAGATTGGTTATTTGTAAAGATCAATTAAATTGACACACTTCAGACTGGCCAAGAAAAAAGAGAAAAGATTCAACTTATCTGATTTAGGGACAGTAATAGGAAATCACTACTGATTTACGAAAAAGGTTTATAATGAAATACTATAAACAATTGCATGCCAACAAATTAACCTAAATGAATTGGACAAACAACTAATCTCTTTACAGACTTTCCTGAGGCAGTTTCAGTAGTTTGTGGCTATATGATAAACCAATTAGTTGTAAATTTTAAAAGGGTAAATTTTAGCTGCATCTGAATTACACCTCAATAAAGCTGTTATTTTTAAAATGTCTGATGATCAATTTTTCCTTCTGGATTTTTTGGATGTCACAAAGAGCTAGTAGTAGCTTGGGCATTTATAGAATACATGTAATTGCCCTTTGGATATCTATAATATGGGGCATTTTAAATCTCTTTTTTGGTGAGGAGGATGGAAGAGAAAATAGGAAAATCTTCAGAGGATGCTAATGTCAATTAGTTTTTGTCTATAACTTACATTAGTTTATCATTTGTAAATATCACTTAGGATCCTCTATTTTTGCTTGTGCCATTTCCTATGCCTGTAAAACCTTGTAATTTTATATTTTTTTCTGAAATCTATCAAAACTCTGAATACTTTACAAAATGTTTTATAGTTTTCGTTTTAATATAATACCAATTTTCTAAATTCATAGATCACCAAAGGAAGAAACGGCTCCATGAAAGGATTTGGGCTTTTAACTTAAAGATTCATTTCTATATAGTTTACAAAAATAAGCACAAGGCATTATTTCACTGAGGGAGAATAATCCAGATCATAAATTTCCAATTTCTATTCCTAATTTAATCATGACATATTGAAAACCCATATCTTAACTTCCCAATTTTCCACTTCTGTGTAGTACAAACTGTTTCCCAGATTTTCTAGTTTCAATGTGAAATATTATTTTCATAAAGCTCAGAGGAGTGCAATTTCTTTGTAACTCCTTTTCTCTCATCACTGCTGCTGTGTATGATTTATATAGCATCTCTGACATTCTTTGTGCTTTGTGTAGCTGAGATTCCAATGTCAGGTCTTTACCCTGAAGAACTTAGAATTCAGAATCTAAAGCTTCAGGCACTCTGAACAATAAAGCAAGAAATGATGGTGGTGGGTGGAGGTTTCAAGGTCTCTAAATCTGCTCTAACAAGACTCAAATCATCATTGTAATGAGTCCTTTTTGTACTCAATAGCCAGAATTAAAAACAGGACCTTGGGTAACCCCACTTCCTTTCCCCATGGAACTATAATAACTTGTCAGGCTCTATTTTTCTAAACACTTATCAGAGTGGCAGGTTGTTTAAATCATAACAGTAAGTGTCTACTCCTGTGTACCATAATATGTGTTCTATTAACTAGCATGCAAATTTCTTGTTGGAAGAGACTATGTGTTTTGTATTTTAAAATTACTTTTACAGTGTTAAACACATACTTCTGAAAAGTTTTACTAATTCAGTGTGGAGTAACAAAAACCTTCTATCTGAATGTGTTTAAACAACTTCAAAAAAAGGAATTTTATTGACTTAATGGAAAAGTTTTGGAGACTTCACCTTTAGACATGGCTGGATTTGGGCTCAAATGATGTCACCAGTGATTGTCAAGTCCTGGTTTCTTTCCATCCTTGAGTTCCACTTCTCTTGGTTTGTCTCTATGGTCACTCAGTTCAGGCCTCTCCCTCTGAGTGGCAACGTGGCTTGACTAACTAATCCAGGCTTCTGGATGATGAGAAAATGAGAAGACAAAACAACCTATCTCTGTTTACTCTCTCTCTCTCTCCTCCACTGTATTCCCAGCAAATGTCATTGTTTTTAGTTGGATCACTTATGTTGGCCCATTCTGGCAGCTGAAGGATGTAATGTTCTCATTAGCCAGGCCAGGTATGTGGTTGATATTGTCTAAACCAGGGCCCAGGGCCATGGTACCCAATGCCCAGGGCCATGGACTAGTACCAGTCCATGGCCTGGTAGGAACTGGGCTGCACAGCAGGAGGTGAGCAGTGGGTGGTGAGTAAGCGAAGCTTCATCTGTATTTACAGCTGCTCTACATCACTTACATTACAGGCTGAGCTCCGCCTCCTGTCAGATCAGTAGCAGCATTAGATTTGCATAGAAGCGTGAGCCCTATTGTGAGTGGTGCATGCAAGGGATCTAGGTTGTGTGCTCCTTATGAAAATCTAATGCCTGATGATCTGTCATGGTCTCTCATCACCCCTAGATGGGACCACGTAGTTGCAGGAAAACAAGTGCAGGGCTCCCATTGATTCCACATTATGGTGAGTTGTATTATTATTTCATTGTATATTACAATGTAATAATAATAGAAATAAAGTGTACAGTAAATGTAATGCACTTAAATCATCCCAAAACCACTCCCACTGCCTTGGTCCATGGAAAAATTGTCTTTCATGAAACTGATCCCTGTTGTCAAAAAGATTGGGAACCACAGTTGTAAACTTGTCAAATGAGATTAGAGGAAGAAGTATTTCACTGGACAAACTTGGGATGTTGTTTCTACAAAAGAGTGAAGGATGCTGGCTAGTCTATTATAATAGGTAGTAGGTAATCATTTACTGATAGATTAATCTGGATCATTAAAATTTGGGTTATCATTTGGATTTATCAAACCCTCAGCAGAGTCTGTTAAGACAAAGCAACACATTCATCTTCATTCAGTCAATATGGACTAAGAATTTTTGAGAAAGCAGGTCTGTTCAGAACCTTTAGTATTAACAGCTTCGTTTTCAAGTCTAAACTAACCATGAGAAAGTTACCCATGGACACATGCAGCACTCTTGTTTCTCTCTCTTTTTTTTTTTGAGACGAAGTCTTGCTCTGTCACTCAGGTTGGAGAGCAAGGGTACCATCTCACTGCAACCTCTGCCTCCTGGGTTCAAGTAATTCTCTTGCTTCAGCCTCCCAAGTAGCTGGGATTACAGGTACCTACCACCACGCCTGACTAATTTTTATATTTTTAGTAGAGATATGGTTTCACCATGTTGGCCAGGCTGGTCTCAAACTCCTGACCTCAGGTGATCCAGCTGCCTTGGCCACTCAAAGTGCTGGGATTACAGGCATGAGCCACCGTGCCCAGCCTGATAAATGTAAATATTATCCCTTATCAAACTCAGAATTAAAGTTCAGAAAATCCTGTTGCGAGAGATTTTGAGGTTGGGAAATTAAGACCGTATACCACGCCTGGCCTCTTGTTTTTCTTTAATCAATGATCTAGATAAGTGTCACATCTTTAGCCAGTCTTTTGGGGCAGAATCTGATTTCCCCTGCTTTGTGCAACAGCCTTTGGGACCTTGTTCATTGTGGTGTCCCATCATGCCATAGAATGAGGATAGAAAGTAGAGGTCTCTAGATTCCCTGCTTTAAATGGGTAGCCAGCAGCACAGTGCAAGGCTGGTGACAGGACATGACATTTCTTCTAATAAGTTCCACCATTTTTGGGTAGTTTGCTGTAGGGTAAATGAGCTCTCCTTTGCTCTTCCTTCAGGCCAATTGTCTTGGAAGGAAAGACAATTATTTCTGACCTTAAGGCGTCCTTTCAAGGAACTGACAGGGCTTCTGGGAGCAACCTAGCTTCCCTCCTGGGGGCAGCAGTCGTTGAGATTCCAGTCCCCCATTCGCTGGTTAAATCCCAACTCCGGATTAACTGCATCTATTAATTTGTAGACAAAAATAACAGTTAAGTAGCAGGAAGGGAGCATGCCCTTAAGGGAATACCCAATGCTGTGCTGGAATTTCACCAGGACCACCTGCATCAATTTAAAACCATTTTTTACCAGCACAGGAAGAATTTTCTGCAAACGTTTGTGTTTGTGAAGCTTGTTTACCTCAGCTGGAAATTGCAGCAGATCGCAATTTGAAGACTGTTTACTTTTTTTTCCCCCTAAATCATATTCAGTGGTAATTATTGGGATCCAGATTTTGCTGTTGTTGTTTGAAAATGGTGAGAAGGAAACTTGGATTGGATTCAGGCTCCTAAGACCTGGATGAAATAGCATAGGTGTGATTCCAAATGATTTTTGGAAGGCAAGAACACATCTGGAACAGTTCCATGATTTGAGTCCCTCAGGGTGAAGTCTTCTCTTGCTTTGGGAGGGCTGATCCTACTCCAAATACAGTGTTTGGTTAAGAATGATGACCTTTGGTGCTACATGATTCAGAATATCAAAGAGTTTTTTTTTTTTAATGTTTATATGGCTCCACTTAGTAAGTTACAATGGTCTATAGATATTTCAGGGAGAATGTTTAATAAAAGTTTGATAAATAAAATTTATTTTTATGGTCTTTGTCTTGGTCCTGCAACTAAAAAAGTATTTCAGTGTCCCAGGATACCATCTTCCCTGAGAATTCCAGGGAATCCTTTTTTTTTTTTTTTTTTTGTTGAGACAGAGTTTTGCTGTGTCACCCAGGCTGCAGTACAGTGGTGGGATCATGGCTCATTGCAGCCTCGAGCTTCTGGACTCAAGTAATCATCCTGCCTTAGCTCCCACATTGCTGGTACTACAGGTGCATACAACCACATCTGGCTAACTTCTTTATTTTCATTTTTTTGTAGACAGTGTCTTGTTATGTTGCCCAGACTAGTCTTGAATTCCTGGCTTCAAGCAATCCCCTGACCTAGGCCTCCCAGAGTGTTGGGATTATAGGCGTGAGCCACTTCACCTGTCCTCAAAATTTTATAGTATCTGAAAGGAGGGTGGGAGTGGGATGGCTTGCACCTTTGTACCATGATGCCATAAGTTGCAGTCAGTCTGGAATTAAAGTCACAGAATGCTAGACTTGGGTTGGACCTAAGAGAGCTTCTTCAGTATTTTTGTACAGTAGACATTAAAAATAATTTTTAAATGTTTTCTTTGCACACAGTGCTGACATAGGATGGTATGTGGTCCAGATAAAGTCACCTGGTGTACCTGTAAGAAGCATAAAGAGGTTTGCCACACTTCAAGGACTAAACTTCAAACTTACAATCTCAATAGCTTCCCTTTTGAGTCTACAGAGAAAAGAGTCATTTTTGCAACCCTTGTGGATTCATAAGTGTGGTAACAAAAGTCTTGGTCACAAAATACTTTATTTAGTCCCATGCATTTACCATTGCTCTTGCAATAAGGCAGGGCAATGTGACTAGTTTTTGTTGGTGGACTCTGAATAGAAGCTTTGTATTTGTCTTCTGGGTTAAGGGATAGAAGAGTTGGTGTGAAATTTCTTTATTTCTCTCTCTGCTCGCTCTCTCGTCTTTCTTTCTCTCTTTCTCTTTCCTTCCCTCCTTCCTTCTTTCCTTCCTTCTCTCTCTTTCTTTCTTTCTTCTCTCTCTTTCTTTCTTTCTTCCTTTCTTTCTTTCCTTCTTTCTTTCTTTTTTCCCTTCCTTCCTTCCTTCCTTCCTTCCTTCCTTCCTTCCTTCCTTCCTTCCTTCCTTCCTTCCTTTCTTTCTTTCTTTCTTTCTTTCTTTCTTTCTTTCTTTCTTTCTTTCTTTCTTTCTTTCTTTTTCTTTCTCACGCTCT